>JACBWW010000062.1:959666-1000773 GCA_020086605.1 Lanius collurio | reverse complement strand
TGCCCTCTTCCCTTCCCGTGGAGAGAGATGCCCTCTTCCCTTCCCGTGGAGAGGGGCTGCCCTCTTCCCTTCCCATGGAGAGGAGCTGCCCTCTTCCCTTCCCGTGGAGAGGGGCTGCCCTTTCCCCTTCCCACGGAGAGGAGCTGCCCTTCTCCACGAGGGGCTGGAATTTCGGTGCTCCCTCTGGCATTGAACGCAGCCAGGATGGCTCCCAGACTGAAGCTGTCACCACACACGGGTCTGCCTGGCCTTGGCATCCCTGGGCTGCCTCTCTTCGGCACCTGAAACACTGGGGACACGTGTTCCTTCACAGTAAAGTGCAAATTTGGGGTTATTTTCTTCCTGGATTGGGACCATGGAGTCCAACCCTAGGATTTATACGATACCTCCACAGACCACAGACAAACCAGAGCCATGGATTGAGAACCTGAAGCTAATGAGTGATACATCCATGACCAGAAAAGCCAAACCAGAGGCAGAGTCTCCAAAGGTTCAGCTGATGGCTGATTCCTCCAGCCCCCCAGAGATTAACCCATAACCACTGGGTCTGAACAAGGCACTGACCCCTCAGTTCCTGAGGCAATCCCTAGGCTGGAGGCTCAACACCAGGAATAGGAACTTCCCATTTCTGTGGTGGCCACCTGAAGGAGTGCCAGGGTTTTTGTGCACAGGAAGGACAACAGCCATCCCCTGTCAGGCTGCCAGGGGAGCTCAAGGCCAGCAAGACCTTTCTGTACCGACCCTTTCTGTGCCTGAGATGAAAAACCGCATTATTTGTGGCAAAACCAAGAGCTCTGGAGCTCCCCGGGGCCACACGGGCTCACTCATCCTGTGCAGGTGTGACCCATTTCCTTCCCGTGTTTTCCTTCAGGCACAACCCCCGGGAGGTGCCAGGGCCGTGCTGCTGGGTGGGGTCTCCACTCATCCCCAGTGAATGTTCCTCAGTCTTTGCAGGTTTTCCCTGTGCCAGCAGTGCCACCCTTTGGAGCAGGAGAGGAGGGGCAGATGCTGATCTCTGCTCTGTGTGACAGGGACAGGAGCCAGGGAAGGGCTGGGGCTGTGCCAGGGAGGGTCAGGTTGGGTATCAGGGAAAGGTTCTTCCCCAGAGGGTGCTGTCACTGCCCAGGCTCCCCAGGGAATGGGCACAGCCCCGAGGCTGCCGGAGCTCCAGGAGTGTTTGGACAGCACTGCCAGGGACCTGGTGAGATTTTGGGGTGTCTGTGCAGGGCCAGGGGTTGGTCTGGATGATCTTTGTGGGTCCCTTCCAGCTCAGGGTATTCCCTGATTCCCTGTGGCAGCTCTGGGTCTGTTTGATGCTTCTCTGATGTGCACAGGGTGGGATTCCTGGGGCTGCCCTGTGAAGAGCCAGGAGCTGGACTTTGGTGCCTGGGGATCTGTTCCCACTCAGGACACTGCATGGTTGGTTCCATGAACAGTGCTGGTGTTGCTGTGCCTTTCCTTGGCTCATCAAGGCTGGCCAGAGCGGGAAGCTGAAGGTGGGCGACTGAATCTTGGCCAGGGCATTATGGAGCTCCCCCATGACAGCGTCCTGCAGCTCATCAGGCACCGTGGTGACCCTCACAGTGGTGGCTGAGGAAGACAAGGAAGGTGCCACCACACTGCCAGAGTCTCACATTTGTCACTGCTGACGTTTATTCACTTCAATGGAGGATTTGATGATGCTCAAAATCAAAGAGAGTGAATCCCAGAATAACCTGAGCTGGGTGGCACCCACAGGGATCATCAGCTCCTGGTGGGGGAATGAGTTGGGAGCTCATTGCTCTGGAAGAGCTGAAGGTGGGGCAGAGAGAGGCACCTGCCAAGGGGGTTGTGCCCAAAAAGAAGATACAAGAATTAACAACATGGGATGAAATGAGAGAAATTCCCACGTGTGAGGGAGAGAAAGTGCTGCTGACACAGAAACAGGTCCTGTCCAGACCTTGTATCCTCCAGCCAGGGAAAGGCTGCAGCACCATGGGATGATGCTCAGGGAGAAAATCTTCTCAGGGCCTGGCTCTGGTGCTGCAGGAGCTGCCAGGGCTTTGTTCCCATGGGGTCAGTGCTCCCAGGGTGCTCCTGCTCTCCAAACCTCCCCACTTCACCCCCGAGTTTTTCCTTTCTTCCCTGTCAAACACACAAATTCCCCAAAGCTGCGTCCCTGGGATACAACAGAAACATCTCGTGGTTCTGTCTGCCAAAACTTCCCCTTGGAAAAGGGTTACAATTTTATTTTTATTTTTGTGGGAAAGACCCTTGACAGTGTTTTCCTGCAAATCCTTTACGTGCAAACCCTGCTGTGTCCCCTGAGCTGCAAAGTGAGAACTGGGGACTGCCCAGTCCCATCCTCAGCCTGGGATTGAGTGACAGCTCCCACACAGCCCTGTTGTGTTGCTGAACCAAACTGTAAATATGTAAAATCCAATAATTTGGAGAGAAAAGCTGTTTTCCAACCCTGCATTTTTCAGGGTTGCTGCTCATGGGTTTAATTAAACTTCCAATCATTATTTTGTCAGAAAGTTGGCTTTTTTCACCTTTTAAATAAGAAATACCTAAAGCCAGACTGTGACTAAAGCCAGCAGATGATTCTCTAATTTCACATTCATTTCAAATATTTAACATGCCATCTCAGCCTGCTACACAGAGTTTCAAAGACTTAACATTTCTTTTTGTTAATACTTGAAGCAAAGAGAGCTCTGTAAGTTGTTATTTTTCTATTAAGATTTTTATTTTTATCAAATCTGATTCATTCCAGTTTGAAGGGCCACACTTCAAAGCAGTTGCCCAGGGTGATTATAAAGCTGCTGAAGCCTGAGTTGGTTAAATTAGATCTGTTTCTCTGCAGCTTTTAATCTTCAAATCCCAGACTGGTTGGAAGGACCTTAAAACTCATTTCATTCCTCCCCTGCCATGGGCAGGGACACCTTCCACTTGTTTCCAAAATAAGTTTTCTGAATATCATGTTTCTAGCCATTATTTATGCACAGCTTTACCAGGACTCAAACCTTTCCCACTGCCTCAATTAGAGATTTGGAGCTGAAGTGTAGAGATAAAACCTGAACCTGGGGGCACTCAACAAAAAGGGGGAATAAAGCTCCCTCAGTAGCAGGTGAAAAACCAGAGTGAAGATCAGTCAGAAAAAAATCTGTGGCTCAGGGGAGCTGGAGTTGGAGTGTTTCAGATGTAAAGAATTTGGTGACAGTGAAGGAGAGAGGAGCAGAACCTGTTCTGCTGGAGTGGGACTAAATCTCCCTGTTGAGACGGCCCTGGCTGCAGGAGCAGGAGTTTGGCTGTCAGCAGAGCCTGGGTGCAGGGGGGGAAATCCAGAGGGGATGTGGCTGAGTCAGGGCGAGCTGAGCCTCCCAGGGCTGCTCCACACCCGGGGAAATCCAGGATGCAGCTTCCAAAAACCCAAAATGCCCTTTCTGCCGGGAGCTGTTGAGCCTCACAGGGCACAAGCCCTGGCAGAGTTGGTGCTTTGTCCTCTGAGCCTGGCAGTAAATCCTGTGCCTGCTCCCCTTCCCTCCCTCCCAGCATTGGGATCTTTGCTTTTCCTGCGAATAAATGAATCCTTCATGTGCCAGAAGAGATTTTTTAGCATTTTTCCCCAAAGCAGGAGCCTGTCAGCTCCTGTCCTGTGTCAGCTGGGAGCACACAGGAGCAGGGCTGCAGGATTCCAACAGATGGCATTTCCTTGCCTGCGCTTCTGAATTAAAAATCTGAGGGTGAACCCGGAGTAAAAGTTGACATTTTTGTCTCCAGAGGAAAACCTCTCTAAGGATGTCACAGGATGGGCACCAAGCAGTGCTGTGGAGGGCTTGGGAGGCCCCACATAGCTGAGAAATTCAGTTTAATAGACTTTAAATTTCCCTTCCCTTGAGATGCTTGAGCACTTTTTATAATTTAATAGAATTTGTTTGTTCTTAATTAAGAAATGCAATAATGTGCTGCACCCACCAGGGCTGGAACAGCTTTAGTTTTGGTGCTTGGGATGATTTTTTTAACTCTTTCAGGAAAAAGGAGTTTATCAGTTTATAATTCAGCACAAAAGTCCATCTTGGGGCAGTAATTCCATTCAGGTTCTACCTAAGAGGCAACTTTTTAAATAGACTGTGATTCCTTATTCTTAACTGGCAATGTCATTTTGTATCCCAAAACCTGATTTTCTTTCATAAATTGACTGGATTTGTTGTAATGAGCATAATAAAATTATTTTCTGTGGTGGGGAAAGTAAGATGAAGTTATTTTAAATGGTTTTATTAAAATGTTACCATACTTTAGTTTTTACTTAGCTTTTGGGAGAAGAAAAAGCAATTTTAAAATTCCTGTCAGTGAACTCATTCTCCCAGTGTGGCTCTGGGACCAGTTCCTCACCTGGAGGTGGGCAGTGGAAAACTCAGCTGTGCCTTAAATAATTTGGCAATTTCCCTCCGTTTTTGGGGCCTTCATCCCCAAATCCCCATTGGCCCTGCAGGTCCTCATTCCCCTCCCTTTCCAGAGGGATATTTCTCAAATGGCCATGGTTCTTTATGTCTCACAAAGTTTTAATAAACTGAATATCTGAACCAATTTCATGGATCTGACCAGCCCTGATCCCTTCTGACCTTTATCAGCTTCCAAACAGGTGAAAACCTTTCTGTTCCTGTCAGGATCTGTAAAATTGTGTTGCTTTTTCTGAGGAAAAGCAGAATGAAAGCAGAAAAGCCATCATTCCCAGGGACAGGAACCCATCCAGAGGCTGTGCAGACACAGGGAACTCTCACCCCTCAAGGCACTGCCAGGGAGTTCTCCAAAGCAGAACATGAAAACCTTTCCCTGTTGGACACAGGTAGAAAACCTGGGTGTAAAAATGCATGAAATTGTCTCACAGAATGTTTTTGCTGATGTTTTAAATCTGATTATCCCCTTAGGACAGTTGAACACTCGTAGTTATGAAAGAAGCAGAAAATGTTGCAATGGAGCTGTTACAGACCCTTTGGCAAAGTTTCTTAAAGAGTTTTGTGAATATCTCAGAACCAGAAGAAAAGATGTCCTGAATGTTTAGACTCAGAACCAAACAGTTACCCTGAGTCACTCCTGAGTTGGGATGAATTCAGTTTAAATTCTCAAAATACAGAAATATCGGAAGGTTTTTCTGGAAAAAAATGGGACTTTGAATCTGCCTTCAAGTCCTCATCTCTTTTTTTGTGAGCAGCAGCTGCCTGGGGACACTTCAGGAGCCCCAACAGGAGGAGATTGCCCAGTGGAGCAGAGAGGTGGAGCAGAACCACTGCCCAAGTCGGGGAGTTTTTAAGGAATATTTGTGTGTACATTGTGCTGCTGCTGTTCTCTGCCATCTCTGGAGATGCAAACCGATTTTTTTCTTCCAAAACATAATGCTAATTCTTATCTTTGTGTAAGGAATTCAGTCTTGGATATTGCAGGAAAAGCAATATGGGTACAACAGAAAGAATGACGATGGGTGGGGCTCTGTGGCTGCTGCCCGGAGCTGGATTTTCGGAGGCTGGAGGGTGGGGCAGAGCCAGGTGCCCAGGAGATGCCACCTCCCGCAGTCCTTCCCTGCCTCTGGCACAGGGCTCTGCCTCTCTCTGTGCTGCGCTTGCAGGCTGGGGCAGATCCTGGCTGGGAGGTGTAACTGGATGTGGAATTCTCGGTCTGGATAAATTCTCTTATCCTATTCTTCACATTAATTAGTTGGTTTTGGTTTTGTTTTTTTTTTGTTTGTTTGTTTGTTTGGGGTTTTTTTGTTTTTGTTTTTTGTTTTGTTTTGGGTTTGGGTTTTTTTGGGTTTTTGGGGTTTTTGGTTTTTTTTTTGTTTGTTTTTTTTTTTTTTTTGTTTTTGGGTTTTTGTGGTTTTTTTTTGTTTGTTTGTTTTTTGGTGGTTTTTTTTGTTTGTTTTTTTTTGTTGTTTGTTTTGTTTTTTTGTTTTTTTTGTTTTTTTCCGTCCTGCTGAAGAGACTCCCCGAGGGGAGCGTTCAGTGCTGATATTTTCTCTCGTGTTCCTCCTCCGAGTGCTTCCAGGGCTTCGCTTTTTTGGGCAAGGCAACCCCAAGGTTCAGGTGGAGGAGACCTCAGCAGGGTCTGGAGCTGCTCCCAAAGGACAGGACCAGGGAAAGGCTGGAGCTGTGTCAGGGGGTGGGATGGATATCGGGGAAAGGCTGGACCTCAGGGAGGGCTGGACCTCAGGGAAATGTTGGATCTCAGGGAGGGCTGGATCTGAGGGAAGGTTGGATCTGAGGGAAGGCTGGATCTGAGGGAAGGTTGGATCTGAGGGAAGGTTGGATCTGAGGGAAGGTTGGATCTCAGGGAAGGCTGGATCTCAGAGAAAGGTTGGATCTGAGGGAAGGCTGGATCTGAGGGAAGGTTGGATCTGAGGGAAGGCTGGATCTCAGGGAATGTTGGATCTCAGGGAAGGCTGGATCTCAGGGAATGTTGGATCTCAGGGAAGGCTGGATCTCAGGGAAGGTTTTTCTCGCACCGGGTGCTGGGCACAGCCCAGGCTCTCCAGGGAATGGGCACAGCCCCAGCTCGGAGCTCGCCCAGCCCGGGGTTACTCGCCCTTCCCGTTTCTCCTCAGCCGGACGCGGTGTCACCTTTGGCTGGACTCTGACCCCGTGAGGAGGAATTTCTCACCCTCCTGGTGGCAGCTGAGCTGTCCCGGAGTGTCCCTGTCCCTGCGGAGCCAGCAGTGCCTCCCTGGGCAGAGCTTTGGCAAAGCCCCGCAGCCTCTCCAAGCTGCTCCTGTCACCCTCCACTGACATCCCTGGGCTGCTCCGGGCAGTGCAAATCAGGCTCCCGCTCCCTTTTTCTTATTTCCCTTCCCGATTCCCCCAAACAGACGCCCCTTTTGGGGGGATGCTCCTCCAGCCCCTTCCCGGCAGCCTGGCAGGGTGGGGTGAGCTGGAATTCCCTGCCCGGTACCTCCGGAAGTCCTGAATTGGCTCGGAGACCTCAGCCCAGCCTGGAATGGGAATTCCCGTCCCTCCCTCCGCGCTCAGCTCTGCTCGGGGTGCAGGGACGGTGCTGTGCCCTCCCCGGACAAGGGGACCTCAGGCAGGCTGTGACGAGGCTCACCCTTATATTTACTATTTATATGTGAAGAAATATTTACTATTTGTTTGTAAATCAATAGGAAGAGCGGTTAAATTCCCCGGAATCCTTTCCCGAGCACACGCCCTGGGTGCACCTCTGAACCCCCCGAGCCTGGGCTCACATCCTGCTCTTCATCCCGGGAATTGTAAATTGTTATTTTCCATTGCCCTCTGGATTTTAGCACGAGAGGGAAAACAGAAGGATCTGCCTGTATTATCTTTTTTTCCTAAATTAAAAATCAGTTCACAGGGTCAGAGATTCCCAAACACTGACCTGCTGCTCTCCCCTCCTCGGGTCGGGAGCAGATTGTGGAAATCCATGGAGATTCCACCCAAGGAATCTCTCACACCGGAGCCACTGAGCTGATCCAGGCTGGAGGGAACAAAGCTCTGCTTCTGCTGAGCCCGGGGACTGGACTGAGACCAGACCACCTAAATTTGGTTTTGAGGGTCCAAGGCAGGACAGAAAAGTGGGATTAGGAGGTTCAGCTGCTTGGTCACTGCAGCAGTTGGCAGTTCTCTTAGTGAGAGCTGTGCAGGTGTTTATTTATTATTGAATTAAATTAAAAAAGAAAATATAGAAAATTGAAAATATATAATATTTACTTTGCAATATAAGGAATATTTTTGGTTGAATTGATACATGGCAAGTACGTAGGAATATTGCACAGTGTGAAATTACCTCATATTTGTAATGAGTTTCTTAGCTCTGCCCAAGCTAATAAAGTTTTTCTATAAAAATGTGCTGATTAACTCTGATTGCCTTTTAATTTGAATTACGATTCTCTGTGCTCCAGTGCTCAGTTCAAAACGCCTGTATTGTTAAAATATTATTTCTGTACAGATTTACTTCTGATTTTAGTTTCTAAATGACAGAACTCTTTGTTTTTCAAAGCCAAAACTTCAGGAAGCAGGAAAGGGACAACTTTGCTCTCCAGAGGGACTCTGATTAAAGGTGATTTCTGCATCTATGGCAGCAAACCACAACTTCGTAGGCAAAAAGAGAAAAGGAAGACCAGCAACAACAGAGCTCAGAACAGATGATTTTGAGTCTGACTCAGCCCCAAAACTGCAAATCAAGGACTTGTGGCAGTGGCAGCATTTTAAAACAAAGAGCACTTTATTTCCTAACACACATTTTAGTCTTTTAACCCCTGATGCTGACACCAAGGTGATGATGATTAAACTTCTGAATTGCAGGGACTTTTTCTGATGAGGAGCTTTTCACTCACTGTGACCAGCCCTGAGTTTATCCTTCCAAAATCCCAAACCACCAAACACTTTGTGTGTTCAGTCACCTCCTGGAGTTCACTCAAGGGGTAAAATCTCCTTGGAACTATCTCCATTTCTTTCCTCCTGAGAGATGGAAAAGGGTCCTGAGCATCACTGCTGGTCCTGCTGGTCACAGAAACCCCTTGAGCCAAGGGAGAAACAGAACCACACAAAAAGGAGCCTCTGGAGCACATCCAAACCCCTTCAGCTTTGGCTTCTTCCAGCCTCTGTCCCTACGTGGAACCTGAACAACATTTAGGGTTGCTTAAAGCAACTTCCAGTGCTTTCCTTGTTCTTTCCTCAAAGATTTGGGTTTCATCTCCCATAAAGTACAAAGCTATGAATAACCCCAACCTTTCACAGTTTCAAATTCTTTTTTAGTGTAACAGTTCCAGTTCATTTGGTTTTATTAAACAATGTAGGTCAGGGACTTTCTTTCTCTTTTGCAATTTTGCTGTGTAGGCTCTGAAATTGTTTTGATCCCAGGCCATGTCAGTCCTGCAGGGATCCAGCTTTGTGAGCACCAGGGTTTTTTTCCAAAATCATATCCTCAGGGTTGTTGTAGGTTTTAGAACAACACAGTACAGAAACCTGTAAGGTTTCAAATAAGGATTTGAGAATATGCCACTCCATAATGTTTTTAAATTGAACTCAGTCTTTGCTGCTGAGGTTCTGAAATTCTGAAATATTTAGTGATTATTACTTTTTGTGTAGTTATTCAGTCAAATCTCTCACTTCCAGGTGATTAGGATAGCTAGAGTCCAGCTTCAGCAAATGTAATATATGAAGAATACTCACCATTATCTTCCTCTTCCCATCCTGCTTCCCCATCTGCAGTGAGTTATTTACCAGCACCAGGGGAAGCTTTACCAGAGTTCAGCTCTCTGAGGAACTGGAACATGCAGAGAACTGTGCCTGACAAGATAAACCTCAGGCTTCTCCCCAGGGAACACAGAACAGATGGGAATGGCCCTCCAGCCCTGGGTTTGGAACCACTGAAGGTGGTTTGGGAGCAGGGACCAGAGGGGACAGATCTGCCAGTCCAGCAAAGCCAGGGCTGCTGAGGGTCACCCCCACATGGGATTCCACAGCTCCAGGAATGAGGATCCTGAAAAAAACACATAAATGTGACAGTTCCAAGAGTGAGAGTAAAACCACAGAAACCATGACAAAAAAGAGCATTCCATGGAAATGGAGGAAGGTCAGCCAGTCCCCAGAGGCATCTCAGCAAGCCAGGGAGTGCCCAAACACTGGGAAGGATCCAAGGTAGAACACCTGGTGGTGATAAGGTGAGTCTGGAGCAGCTGAAAGGTGGGAGTGGGAAACTGGGAGTCACCAGGAAAGACAAGAAGCAGAAAACCCCAGGAAAGGCAGAAGGGTGCTCTGCAGAGTGACACTACCCAGTGTTTGATGGGAACAACCTTCCCTCCAGGAGCTCCAGGAGAAAAACCTCTGAGGAGGGTTCATTAACCAGTTCCAGCTCTGAAAAGGCAGCTTCCAGCACATTCAAAATCTCGAGCCTTTCCAGCATCCCACTGCCTTCCATGGAGAAACACAGGAGGCTGACAGGGGACAGACACCATGGAGAGGGACACGAGGAGCTGCCCAGTGAAACCAGAGGTGGAACTTCCCAGCGTGAGGGGAATTCTCCTGTGAGGAAAACACCAATAATTCCTGGGCCATGGAGGGGCCCCAGTGGCTCTAAGGGCACCCCAGCAGCAGGAGTGGCTGGAAAATGGGTGGCACTGACTGTTAGAACATGTTCCAATCAATTTTCCATTAAAGGTAATTAGGTTCTTTTTACACAGTTGTCTTTTTTTCTCAGAAATTGGGAAAAATATTTGGTTTGTCCTTAGCTGCATGAAGGGCCTTGTGGATGGCTGCAGTGACACTCTGCCATCAGCTGCTGTCCCCATGTCCCTCTGCAGGCCATGTCTGCTGCTCCAGTGTTGCACTGCTGCTGCTTCTGTGAGTGCTGTGGCTTCTGAACAAAGTTATTTAATGCCTCTGTTGCCAGTGTGATCCTGACTCACTTCCTGCTCCTGTGCCAAGCTATCTCCTGTATTCAGTCCTTCTAATCCTTCCCACGTGGGTTCCAGCCACAGACAAGACAGGTTTGGGCTGAAGGGGGGCTTTTCTCCAGAGCTTGGTGCATGTTTCCATCAGGAATCCCTCCTGTTCCTGCTGGGCCACAGAGAACAGGGGAGACTTGGTTCTGTCAGTCCCAGGGCAGCAAACAAGCCACTGATGCTGCTCCACTGATGTGTTTCCTGGGATTTTTATATCCAATAAAAACCCCTGGAGCTAAATATGATATTTGACATAATTCTGTGATTTTCTTTTTCTGAACACAGCACAGTCAGCTCCTTGATTCACAGGGATTTGGTTTGCAAACATCTGTGTGAGGAGACAAAACTCCAGGTTCTGTTCAATAACTCCTTTGGTTTCACTTGTGGCACCACGGCATCCTCAGCCTGGGTGTGGAGCTGAGACTGAAGTCCCATATTTAATTATTTATTACTAATTAGGAATTAGGGTTTTTATCTCTGTAGAGGTAAAAGTTGACCTGAGGGCAGACTCAGCTGCCAGACTCAGCTTCAACATAGTTCTTGCTGTGTAAGAACTGCATTTCCTCTGAATGTGTGATCAGGGAGTGTTGATGGCACACGGGGTACAGGGGGCTCACACCTGTGGTTTGGGCTGGCAGGGATATTTTACAGAGGGGTGTTACCCCCAGAACTCACTGCCACACCAGTCCCATGGCTGTCAGGACAGCAGACCCAAGGGGTTTATTTTATTCATAGTTTAGTGATGATTTCCTGACAGCTGAGGTGTTTAATGAGTGCAGAAAAGTGGGAAAAGGAGCTGGCTGATCCAGTTTGCAGGAGAAAGGAGTAAAAGATTGAGCTTCACTTACTCAGAAGTCAAAGTGATAGGATCTGCTTTTTGAAAGTAAGAGAGTATCTCATTTTGGTTTGAACCTTTGAATGTTTTTGAAGGCTAACGAAGCACAGTGAGGCAGTTGTGAGTGGAATTCTTCACAACGACAGCTGACTGCCCAAACAGCTTTTAAAACAAAGACTTCGGGAATTCAAAGGGCTTTAAAACAGCTCTGAACTGTGCTCAGCTGCTGTGTGATCCACTGAGGTTTGCTGTGGAGCAGAACACATACAAATACTCCCTGGCTGGAGTAGGGCTGTGAAATATTCAATACTCTGAGTAGCCTGTGCAGATATTCCTGTGTTCTTCCCCAGAGGTTGGGTTATGCTGTGTGCCCTCACCCTGACCACTGAGGACAGTGACAAATCCAGACCTGTAATTCCAGAGGAATTGGCAGCACTGAAATGATTTCCCTGCCATCACCTCCCTGTGTTTTCCTGTGTTAATGTGACCTGATAATGTCCTGTGTGGGATTTCCCCTTCCCTTTATCTGGATAGATGAGCTGGGTGTCAATGTTTATACCTTGTACAGCACCTTCACACAGACTTCTGAGGTTCTGACTACAGACAGACCTGTGAATCACTCATTATTTGTATGTAGATCTTAAAACCCAATTCCACTTCATGGCCTGTTGGTTCTGCACTGTCTAAACCAGGCTCATGGTTGGCTTTCAGGGGTGGGACCCAGGTTTTACCCACAAACATGCTGCTCTTATGGAAAACAAATTCAATTTATTATTGGATGTTTCCTTGACCCCCCCATTCCAGTAACAGATGTCCAAAAAGATGATATAAAAATCATCAAGTGCTGTAGAAACCGTTGGTAATGATGAAGTGCTTGTCCTGCAGGTTTATTTGCACACTTTGCTATGTAAAACTGTCACCTCCTTTTACATCTCACAACTGTTCCTTGTACAGAAAATAACTGTAAACAATTTACTACCAAAAATTCTTCTGCCATTTTTCCCTCCTGTGAGAGAAAGAGAAGTTCCTCAGTTTTTGTTCTTTTCACTACTAATAAATAAAAACCATTGGAGCCAGTGAAGGGAAATGCTACAGAAGCTTTCAAATATTTTCTTGCTTCCCATGACCTTTCTAAACATGAACCTGAGCAAGTCTTTGTCAAAGCTGTTTTCCCCCACCCCAGATTTCCTCCCCAGGTGTTCAGGGTGAGGCTCTGTTGCAGTGCTGGGCTGCAACAGCTGCTCACACCATGGAGCAGAGCTGGTGTCACAGCCAGGACAGGATGGAGCTGGGAACTCCAGGGGACAGACATGGCAAAACCTTCTCCAGCCCATGAACTTCGCCTGTAGTGTGTGTTGAAAGGTTCTTCTCCTATAACCACTGTCCTCAAAAAATACTGATCATTCCTTGGCAGCAGCCCCAGCACAAGCCCCCAGCAGGATTTGGGTGTTGCAGGACTGGCAGCAGGGAGGGGGAATCCACCTGGTGCATCCTGGGGTGCTTCAGGATAGAGGCAAAGCCTCGAGCACACAGAGCTTTAAGGAAAGAAATGCTCTTCAGCACAGCCAGGTAAGTGCAGCAAAGGATTGTCAACCTGGAATATTTCAGTGCAGCCCCAGGAAGGCTGACAGGGCCAAGAGAGCTGAGTCCCTCCTTGTCACATGCCCAGAGTCCAGGTTTGACAGGAACGTGGCCCAGCCATAGCCATTGGTGTCCCTCCAGCTGCAGCTCTTGTATGGCTTTAGTGTTTGATGTCCCACACCAGCTCCTGCTGGTTCAGTGTCAGCTGCCAGCATTTGGCCCCATTAATCCAGTGTTTCTGTGCATGCCATGGGATGACATCACTGATGAGACCAGTTCATTCTGGATATTGTAGAGCAGTAAAGCAGAAAGAAAACTTCTGATACATACACTGGGAATCTGTTTAAAAATTGGTATTACAGATTTCTGTCAGTTTTCTTCTTTCTGCCCACACTGCTGGTTCTCTTCTCTGGTGTCTGGGGGAGATGCCCAGGGCTGATGTTCTGCCAGTTCATGGTTTAATTTTCCATAACTGCAAAGAGACAAGAGACAGAGTTTGGGTCTAACAGGAATGATCTTCATCTACAGGTAACACTCAGTGTCTCTTGCCCATCCTGCTCTGCTCAGTGAGCTCCAGTTTCAGGATGAGCCACAGGAGGACTGGGATAAAGGGAAAGAACCCTGGATTCTCACAGCTTGACCTGAAGGGAGCCCTGTCCTTCCTCCCAAAACTGGCTCAGGGAGGTGGGGACTCATGCAGCACGTTCTGGTGTCTGGGTTCCCAGTGCAAACCCAGGGCCTGTCTCGGGGCTGTGAGCCCAGAGCTGTTCTGTTGGTTGGGACAGGGACACTTACTCTGATATTGAACCCTAGCAGGTCACTGATCACTCCTGAAACAGCAGAGAGGATGACAACCCTTGTGATGTTGTAGATCAATGGGTTCATGGTCAGTCCATACAGCCTGAAGGGACTATCCAATTCCTGCAGTGAAAGGACAAGGAAAAGAGTCCATCAGCACCCACCAATACCAAAGAATTAATCCTCTGACTTTTAGCTCAGCACTGGCACTCCAACAGCCTGGGCTGCCTCTGTCTCCTTTCTTAAATACATGCACAGGAATTGCCAGTGTTCCAGAGACATCTCCTGCTGAATCCAAAGGCTCTGCAGCAACACCAACTGCACCAGAGCCTGACACTCCAGCCTGCAGAATTGCCCAGCCTAATCTGTGACTCCCAGACTCTGCTCACTCCTTCCCAAATCTCTCCCTGCTGCTGGCAGCGAGCTCCAGCATCAGAGCTGCTGACAGAAAACGAGACTGGAGCAATCAGGAGATGCTGTGCTCACACCAGCCTCTCCTCTCACTGAGCTAAACCACTGCTCATCAAAAGTTCACAGCACTAATTACCCACGCTGGCCTTGTACTGCTCCGTCTCCTCTCACAGCTGCAGGAGCACAGAAAAATCCCCCTTGTGAGCACTAACTTCAAGGGCCAAGGGAAGGGAAGTCCACATGGCATTGCCATAAGTCACTGATTCCATAAAATCCAGCCATTCAGGCAGAGCCCCTTACCTTCAGCAGCTTTGTGGACAGTTTCAGCACATTGTTCACCAGAGACAGCTGCTCCTTCTTGTTTGGCTTCTTCTCCATCTTCAGGTACAAGTTTATCTGTGACAGACACCACAGGCCAGGGGTTGATATTCCAGTACCAGCCCCCAACTGACTCCTAGCTAAGGGCAATTGGAGCCATTTTTGCAGTCTGCTGTCACTCCTGAAGCAGTGAATGTAGCACTGATAACAATTTTTTCCAATTGTTTTAGCTAACACACATTAACCCAGAGACCAAAATCAGCTAGAATTTCAGAGTTTGAGTCTGTCCCAACAGGACCAGCTCATCCCTCCCATGTTGACCAGAGCTTTGTTGCCTTCTGGCCAACACAAGGGTTGATTCCCAAGTTTTAAAGTTTGATTCCAATATTTAATCTGGTTTGAAATACAGTTATTATATCCAAAGAAATCATAAAGCCCAGGGGAGAACAAGCTAAATGGAGCTACCTGCTCAGTGAGCAGGATGGAAATGTTGCTGTATTTCTTGTTGGTCTCAGAGCCCAGAGATGCCAGACGTAGCAGGAAGAGGAGCAGTGCTGCCTCCCACATCAGGAACTCCCAGTTGTAAGCTGCACTCAGAAAAGTTTTGTGACCCTTAAGAACCTGTATGGAGAAAAAACAAAGCACCAAATGTTAATGCCAAGGTGCCTCTTCTTGGGACAAGTGCACAAGCACTGCCTTTGCTCCTCCTCTGCCCAGCCCTGTGTGCTCTACAGCCCCTGACAGCTCTTCCCATGAAGTGTAAATCATTTCTGTGATGGGGTTACAGTGAAAGGTCTCATTTCTAACCTGGCTTTAGCTTGGAATTGGATATTTTTTCCTTCTGCTCAGCAAAGGAGCCTTGTTCCTCCTCTCCCCTTCCTCTGTCCAACTAACAGGCACTGAAGTGCCTTTCCTTGTCCCACTGGCAGCTTCAGAAGGGTTAAGCTGCTTCTGCCTTTCCCAGTGTGGACTCACACAGCAGGACTGGGATTGTCCTTCCTTCCTCTGGACACCTGTGGCTTACAGGAACAGTCACAGCAGTGACAGTATCTACAAACCACCAGCCTCTGCTGCCCCTTCAGGGGATCAAGAACCTGCCTGAACACAGCACTGAGCAAGGAAACAGCTCCAGCATTGGCACTGCTGCCTGCAGAAGGTTTAGTCAAGGGTTAAAAGGTGCCAGTAATAGTTCTTGACCTGTTCTTCCACATGGTGGTTACAGAGGATGCTGCAATCAGCCCTCTGGAATAAATGTCCTGTGAACACCTGAGGTCCTTGGGCAGAGTCTCCTCTCCTTTATGCCCAAAGGGTCATGTCCTGAAATTTTCCTAATGATTATAAAACCCCAGACCTTGCTCTGCAAGCACAGAATGAACCTCTTTTTCCAACTACGAGTGATAAAACTCTTAAAAAATGCAACACTCTCTACTTTGGGCTCAAACAGCTCCAGTTTAAGCTTTTTGTAGGCTGGTGAAAGAAAAGCCTCCAGCACTTGGGAGGGTTTCCCCTACTTTATAAACCACAAAGGTTAAAAATCTCACCTGGGCACAGCAGATGAAAGCAATTGAAAGAGCCAGTAAAAAGACTGAGGACACAACAACATCCACAGACCTCTGGGGGCCTCTTCTCTGCAGAAACAAGGACAGGGGGTCAGGGCTGAGCTGGGGTGTGCAGCCAAAACTCACCAAAACTCACCACCACTGTCACCCCCACTGCAATGACTAAATCCCAGGTCAGAACTCACCTTCAGATAGGAGCGAAGGGACAACCAGATCTTGATGTTCTCCACCTTTTTGAGCCTGAAGTGAGGGATTTCATATTTCCTGGCTTTCCGAGCAGATGTAATGTGACTGAAGAGCTTGGCAAACAAAAACCTCTGCAAGTTAAAAACAGAACCATAAATTAGCGTAAAACAGAACAGAGTGCTTGGGACTCTTAGTACCCTGGCAAAAATGGTCACTGGGGAAGCCCAGCATGAGAACTGGGTGCTCAACCTCTCTGGCAGCAGTTGTTTTTATAGAATTCCAGACTGGTTTTATTGAGGAGGACCTTAAAGCTCATCTTTTCCCAGCCCTTGTCATGGGCAGGGACACCTTCCACTCTCCCAGGCTGCTCCAAGGCCTGTCCAACCTGGCCTTGAAACTTCCATGGATGGGGCAGCCACAGCTGCTCTGGGCAACAGAAAGGGGACAGAGTAAGACTTTGGGAACAGGCAAGGAGGGGAACAGGGGTGTCAGGAATGGTATTGTCAGGTACAACTTGTGACTGATAAATAAAAGCCTTCCCAGACTCCCCTCCCTGACCTTGGCAAGGGCTGGAATGAGATGAGTCATTTAAAGTCATTATCCCATTTTTCTTCCTGCTTGCCAGGTTCCTGAAAGGCACCAGTACCCTTACACCCACCTGTTTGTAGGTTCTCTCAGCAACACACATCATGAAGAAAAACATCCAAGTCAAGCACAGCCTTTCCAGGAAGTTGATGGCAGACAGGATGAGCACAGGGGTGCTGGCAGGGGCTCCACAGAAGATGTGCAGAAGCTCCATCAGAGAAATGGAGCAGAGCTGCTCCAGGTTATCCGTGCGGAACAGTCTGTAGAGGAATGGCAGGAAGGCCAATCCGATGGTGATGATGTTTCCCAGCATTTGATACCCCACTCCTTGCTGGTGGGCATTAACCTGGCAAGCAGGAATAAAAAATGGGATCATTACCTGGGATTTGCATCAAGGAAAAGGCCTGTTGCTGTGATAGCATCAATTCAGGCAAGCAGTCAGTTCCCCTTCCCTTCACAGGACAGAGACTAAGTAAGTCCATGCATTTCAGTCCACCCTCCCAAAAAATCAGCCAAATAATCAAACCCCCACCTTCAGCACCCTGCAGAGACAATCAGCAATAATCAGCACCTGTCAGTCTTCAACAGACTTCCTAAATTGAGGGTTAGGCATCTTTTCAGTAAGAACATGTGGGACAACTGTCTTTGCAGCTGGGGAGGGACCAGTTTCCTACTGCCCCTAATATTTGCATGTGTAACTGTTTCCAGAGGTTTTGGTGGTCGTTATCTAAAGTGTGAGGGAGAGGTTCCAATGCCACACAGCCCCCTTACCCTGCTCATGATAATCCCACTGATCTCCAGCACAGACATGTCCACCTTCTTGCAGTCATTCCCTTCCCAGATCAGAGCACTCACTTTGGCAGATGCTGGGCTGGTGTTCTGCAGCCAAAACAGATGGTTCTAGAAGAGAGATAGGAGTGCAAAACATGGGTCAGCTCTTTTTGTCCTGCTGCAAGTAATGCCTTTGCCTAGAATGCATTTGGATTGAGGGGGGAATTCCATTTTGGGTAAAATACTTTGCTTTGGGATAAGCAGTGGTGCAGAGGGGAGGGAAGGACTTGATCACTAAATCATTGATATCACAGCATTCCAGATTTCCATGTGATTTGGCTTCATGGAGTTTGCTCACCTTATACCAACAGCATCCCCATGTGCCACTCATATTTGAGAAGACAGGGGGAAGAAGGGGAAGCATTCCCAGCTCCTGGATGGAAATCACCAACTGTAGGGTCTGACAAGCCCCTGTCCTGGCAGGAAGCCCTTGTTTAGATAAAGGGAGCTGCAAAATCTCCAGATGTGGGGTCTGACAGGCCCCTGCCCTGGCAGGGAGGCCTGGAGATAAGGAGTTCACACAATCCCCCTGCAGGCCCCTCTTTGGGAAAGAGAGAGCCTTTGTGGTTACGGCGAGAGAAGACAGACCCCTGATCCTCTAGGAAACTCTATGTAAAATACCCTAATACCCATTGGTTTCTCACCCTTGCACACCCAGCTCTGTACCCCATAAAAGAGACCCCTCTGCCCCGAGTCGGGGAGGATCCGTCTCTGGTCACCCTTTGTGGGAGATGGAAGAACAAAGCTCCTTCTGCGGCACCACCAGCAGGACCTCTCCTCTCTCTGTCCGGGCCTGGCCCTGGGGGTTTGCCTTGCAGAGCAGAGCTGAAATCACTGCTGAATCCCCAAGAGCTGATGGCTGCTGAGCCAGGCACCTCTGCAGGCAACCCCGGCCGAGGGCTGAGAGAAGCCACGGCCCCCTGGCAGACGGTTCCTCACGGGATCACCTCTGGGTCGGCCACGGCTTCTTGGGTCTGAGCCTCAGACCCCAACCAGCACCAGCCTCCAACCCCCAGCCTTGTTCCTTGAACCAACCTGCTGGAAGACATCTTCCTTGAGGTCCCTGCGGGAGTCCCTGGCGGAGCGCTCCTCGCTGTCGCTGGTGCCGGAGGAGCGGCACTCGGGGCCGTGCAGGAGATCGTCCCACAGCATGTCCTCGGTCTCCGAGTCCTGCCGGGTGCTCTCCGAGTCCCGCCGGCTCACGCTGCAGCTCCGGGGCCCCACGCTCAGGCACGACCTGGGGTCCTGCAAGAACACCAAAGTTCACACGGCACAGCCCCACGCATGGTTTGTAAAATCAGCTCCTCCTCCTCTTTCCCCACAGTTTCTCAGGGATTTGAGTGCTCCCAGTTGTACCCACACGGTGGAAATGGTTTAAGATAATGTTTGGGGAAAAGGCATTTCTACACCAGAACTCACACAGACCCCATTAGTTCCCCACCTCGGTTCCCGACCTACAAAATAAAAATTGATGTACTCATTCTAATACCAAAATGTCCTTTTTTATGCCATTTGCATAATCTGTTTTAATATTTCATATTTCTGTTTAATATTTCATTTATGTTTTGTATTAATTTATGTTTTCATATTTATAACTTGATATTCACATATTTTATTTATATTTTATTTTCAGGTAGAGGGAGTAGCAGGGGCAAAAACCAAAGTAATGAAGTGACTGAGTATGTCTCACAGAATGGATTTATTCCTTCATTACAGCAGTTGGACTTGATCCTTGTGGGTCCCTTCTAACTCAGGGCAGTCTGTGATTTTAAAGTCAAAATGCATTAGCTTAAAAGCTGCAAGCACAGCACTGCCTCCCAACCACAAGAGCAATGGCAGCAATTCCACAGGAGCAATTACAGGCAGCTTGGACTGTCCTTTGCTGCCAACAGAGTTATTTGTTTGTTTGTTTGGGGTTTGTTTAATAAAGCAGCACAATCAGGATTGTGAACATTGTGGAAGTTTACAAAGCTGCCAAGGAGCAGGGAGGGAGGAGGTCACGCCTTGCACCTGAGGATTGTGATCCTCAACAATTTGAATCAATTCTGATTCTGACAATCATTTCCTAACAGTCTGTTCTGATGGAGGGGGGTTGGAACAAGAGGAGCTTTAAGGTCCCTTTGAACCCAACCCATTTTCTGATTCTGTGAACAGCCTGGGAAAGCTCCTTCTCCTGACTTTATGACCATACCTGCCTGTATAATGTGGATTCCAGTTCAGACTCCACAACACTGTCAGAGTCTCTGGCACCTTTCAGGGCTTGCTTGACCTGCCAAGACCAAAGGAAAACCACCTCATTATTCATAGCAAAACAAGGCATGGAAAACAGCACATATTCCACCTGGGTACCTGTGAGACAGCCTGGTTCAGAGAAACCAGAGGCCTCTTTTTCTTCTCCTCATAGCTGTTGTCACTGGAAGCCCCTTCCACGCTGTGCCGTAACAGGATCCTTTGTGCCACAGCCTCGGCATCCTCCTCGCTCGACAGCTCGTCAGAAACACCGTCCCTGTTGGTGCCATCATCCTACAAATGCATGGCCAAAGCCCCACAGAGGGCCAGCCTGAGTCCCAGCAAAGGCTCAGAGGCAGAGCTGCCCCTGGCACATCCCTCACTGCCTGCAGAGCCAGCCCATGCTCCCCACAGAACACTCAGAAACAGAATTCTCTTGGCATTACAGAGACTTCAGAGATTTTAACTCCTTCCCCCGGTTCTTGCCTTGCCCCAGAGGTAATGAGAGGGAATTTTGGGTGGGTGGAGTTGGAATTGAGGAAAAGGCAGGTGGGTGGAGTTGGAATTGAGGAAAAAGCAGGAAGAGGAGGAGGAGGCAGCAACAGCTCTTGGCTGTGCCTTACCAGCAGCCTCCAGCCCAGAAGAGATGTATCTACAAGCTGTGGGGTAACAGACCCAAAATCCTGAGCTCTGCCCCTCTCCAAGCACCTTCACAGAGAGGAGCTGGGATGGCACAGTATGACAGAATTCCACACAGGATTTATTCCAAGTTCTTCATGTGGAGTTAACATACCACTGACCCAGAGGAGACACAAGAGTAATTCCCCAAATCTTTATGTTTCAAAGCTTTCAACAGACATCACGATGCTTTAGCTCCTTCTCTCTCCCCAAGGGATGTCTCAGTCTTGCAAGACAAAATATTTTACAGAATTGCTTTTGAAAATGGCCAATTTATTTGGTCATTATCAGCACTCTCCCTTAACTGAACACCTTGTGATCAGAAATCTCCATAATTAAACGAGCACTTTGGTAAAACAGACATTTCCAGCACTGTCTGTGTTTGACCATACTTGGTCAGGATGGAGAGGGCTTGGAGCAACCTGGGATAGTGGAAGGTGTCCCTGCCCACAGCAGGGGGTAGAATGAGGTGAGCTTTAAGATTCCTTCCAACCCACACTCTTCTGGGATTCTGTTCTGTGATTATGAAAAGATGCTGACAGCAAAGTACCAGCACCTTTTCAGCTGCTCAATGAGAGGCAGAAATGGGGTTTTAGATTCCCTAATGCAGGCAAAGAACAGCAGAAGGAGGCAGTGTCTTGTATTAGATAAACCATACAGTTAAATACCAACACACTTCTGGGCACACAAAGAATACACTGAAACTGTGATTTCAAAGGGATCTCCCCTGGCACTACCTGATGACTCTTCTCCCCATCAGAAAGTTTACTTTTCTCTTTGGAGTGCAGCAGCCTGTGTTCAGATCTGGCCTGTCTGGGTTTGATGCCATCACCCACAGCACTCACACCACTTTCTGTCTCGGTCCCTTTCTCAGCTACCAGCCTTACTCTTCTACTCCTAGGAGAGAAAATACAAATTAAGTGCTTTTATGTCAGGGAAAACCTCTTGGGGATAAAACACCCTGGTCTTCCCTTGCCACAGAGGTGCAGCATCAAACAAGATACCCAAGGGATAAATAATTGTCTTTGGCTGATGGGCTTTGTGTGCCAAGTCTGTTAAAGATATTTATATCTGCTTCACCCTCACTCAACACTTCTTTTGTAACTCTAATAGTGTCTTAATACTTCTAAACCAAGGGGAATTTTTTCATTATTTTTATTAAAAAAAAAAAATAGCAATTCCGAAGACAGAAAGTCCTCATGAAGAGAAAGCACCCGTGAGCTGGAAACTCACCAGGAAATTCACCTGGTAAAACAGGAGAAAACAATGAAATATAATCCCATACAATCTCCCCTCCTTTCCCCTGAGTTGCTTTTAGAGAAGGAAGATGCCAAGGTGAAACAACTATCCAAACCAGAAGGTGCAATTGCTTCTGGAAATCAGGTAAAACAGCAATATAAACTCACTCAAACAAGGTCACTTATCTGATAAATAAACTCCACCACATTCTACAGCTCATCTAATACTTGGTTTCACATCATCTAATCTTATACAATCTAATAAAGACATAATAAATGTTCCTGAGGAATCAGCTTCCCACATTACTGAGACAGTTTTAATTCAAAAGAGACAGGCTGTGGGGATGTCAGTGACAGCACATGCTGTGCCTTCATCCTCCAGGTGGCAAATTGCTCCCAGTGTCATGACAAGCAGGGATCACCTACCTCCTCTGGAAGAGCAGACTGGATAAATTGGTCAGCAGAGATGCAGAACCAGACTGCTCTTCCTTGCTGGTTCTGTCAGGAGACGACCAACTGTTCCCATCCACACCCACAGATTTGCGTAATTTCCTGGGTTTTTAAGACAAGGAGAATTAAGTTTGTGCAAGAAGCTACTTTTCTTAAAAGATCCAAATGAGATTTGAACAGCTTTTTGGATGCTATTTTTCTGAAGCCATGCAAACAGAATACTTTCAAATAAAAAAGTTCTGCCTACACCCCCAGCACATCAGGGCATCACTGGGAAAGGTACAACAGACAAAATCCAGATGGAATCTTTGCTGCAGCAACCTAAAGGAAGGGAACCTCAGTGTGCCCCCCACCCTGTGCAGCTGTGACCCCACCAAGGGCCCTGCTGGCGCTCACCTGCGGCGCCGGCTGAGCCCGTTGTTCCCTGCAGGTCTGTTCACCTGGGTGGACACGATCTGGCAGTGAACTGTCCCCAGCAGCAGCATAAGGCACAGGGGTCCCATCACCTCACTGGCACTCACAACAGGAACCATGAAGTACAGCACCACTGCTACCACTGCAGAGTGGGAAATGGCACCAATGCAAAAATGAAGAGTCTGTCTCAACGATTTGTTTTTATTCTGCTTTATTGTATTATGATTTAATTTTTTCGATTACTCATGCCACACACCTTAAAATGTACATTAAGTAGGTTCCAGACAAGATCCTCATACTTTAGATTACGGACTACAAAACCTCGACTACAAAACCTAGATTATAGACTCACTAAGCTTGGAAAAGCCCTCTGAGACCATCGAGTTCAACCATTCCGCCAGCACTGCCAGGTCCACCCTTAACCCATTTCCCCAAGAGCCACATCCATACATTCTTTGATGTCACACTCCTTGTAGGAGAAGGTTTATGGCACAGCCTGTTCACTTACCTTGCATAATGTAGAGCACCAAGAGCCACATAAAAATACGCTGGGAAGTGACCTGTATCCACCACTGGCTGAACAAGGGGAAAAACACCACTCTCACAATTCCCTTCCGTGTCAGTGATGTCCAGGGAATTTCAGGCTTGGCTTTGGCAAAGGTAGAGCCTTGGAATTAAAGGGAAACAAGCCATCATTAACTATGAATCACAAGAACTCCCTGGCTGGAGTTCCCCTCTGGGCAGTCCCAGCCCTGCCACAGGGCTGAGCAGTAGCTGACAGCAGCCCAGCTTCAGGCACCAGCCAAAGCTACACAGCCCCAGCAGGCAGAGCTAAAGCAGCTCCTTCTCTCAGAGCTCTGGCCCTGACCCTTCCCTGCCCACCCAACCCTGCTCCCACCGACCACTCCTGCAGAGCCACACCGAATTCCTCCTGCTCTGCTCTCAGGTTTTCAGTGCTCCCTTTGCCCCACTGCTCACAAGCAGGGGATCCCCTGGCAGGTTCTGCTTCCCCCACCCTGCACAAAGCTGTGAGGCACCTACAGAATCATGGAATATCCTGAGCTGGAAGAGACCCACAGGGATGACCACGTGCAGCTTCTGGCCCTGCCCAGACCCCCCAACAACCCCACCCTGGGCATCCCTGGCAGCGCTGTCCAAACGATCCTGGAGCTCCGGCAGCCTCGGGGCCGTGCCCATTCCCTGGGGAGCCTGGGCAGTGCCCAGCACCCTCTGTTGGAAAAACCTTTCCCTGCTCTCCGACCTAACCCTCCCTGATACAGCTCCAACCGCTCTCTCGGTCCCATCCCTGTCTCAGGGAGGAACGAGCAGACCGAGCACCGCTCACCGCTGATCAGATCCACGTCGATCAGGTCGGGCTGGATGTGCCCCTTTTTCTTCGGTTTGTTCTTGAAGCCCTGCGGGGCGGAACACACCGCCGGGTTAGCGGCGAGGGGCGCGGGGCCCGCCTCCCCCCCGCCGCCGGTACCTTCATCTGGGTCTGCTCCACGGCCTTCTCCCATATCTGCTGGTCGTAGGCCCCGATCTGCGAGGAGAGGAGGCTGAGGGCACGGCCGGGCCCGCGCCCGCCCGCGCCGCGCCGCACTCACCTTCTTCTGGTACCATGAAATGGCATCGCGACAGGCCATGTGAGGCGGCGGGACCGGCCCCGGCACCGACCCCAGCCCGGGACCGACGCCGGCACCGACCCCGGTCCCGTTACCCTGGAAACCGCCCGGCGCTCGACTGGCTCCGCCTGCCGCCCCCCGCCCCCCCCCCCCCCCCCCCCCCCCCCCCCCGCAGCGCCAGCCGAGCGCCGAGCGCCGCCCCCAGCCCACAGCGGAAAGAAGCGTCCAGGCGGGTAAAGGACAAAATCAGACTTTGTTTATTAAAAAAATACTTTACAGGAAAAAAATTCTATGCATTCCGCAGGACTATTTTACAAAGAAATAGCTTAACAGTTTGACACTGGTGTACAGTCAGCTACCGACAGCGCGGGGGGGCGCGGGGCCGCCCCCGCACACGCGCGAATGTCAATAAATACACTAAGGCCGCACAAAGCAAACAGTCGTCCAGGCAATTGTACACGTCCTCTGGAGGCAGAGACCTTAGATAAATTAAAACCACAGAAAAAAATAATCGTAGCTGCCAATCAAATCAAATTAAATCACGAAACAGCAATACAGGAGTCGGTATCTTTACATGTTGTACAGAGAAATCAGGAGGAAGGGGGTGTTTGAATGCTAGGGGTGCCCTGGACACTGCTCAGGCCCCACAGGAAGGTACAGAACAGGCTCTGGGGGAGAGGAAACGCCGCCTCCACTCCTCTCCCACCCCCTCAGCCAGCACAGGCCTGCCAAGGCTCAGCACTCCTCGGGAACTACAATTCCAGAGTTCATCACTCAGGTGATTCACACCCCATGAAGGACCTGGGGAAAGCTCTGACAATTTGCCTGGTGCAGGGGAACTGACCTGTAACACGCAGGAAAGGTGGCAGAGCACAGCAGAGCCCCTGTGCTGCACCTGTGGGAAGTGCTCCTCATGAATCCCCTGGGAACACCACGGGGGTGTCCCCCCTTTCCTGGAAGGGAACGGGGCAGGAACCTGCACCAAGTGGCTTGGAGTCTGTCTAGAGGAGAGAGGGAAGCAAAGCCAACTGGAATTTCTGCTTTACACTGCATTTGCTCGCCCATTTCTAGCACGGTTGAGCCACTTGCATTTATCCCTGGGATAAGCTTTGCTTTAGTCACCAGTGCTTGATTTAAAGTAGAGCCTAAGCCTCAGTTCTGTGTTTCACAGCCGATCCCTCCACGGACAGAGCACTTGGCCAGTGACAGCTGGCTCCAGCAGAAAGCAGGAGTGTTTTCTACCTGACATCACAGAGCAGATCCTCATAAATGGAGAAATGAGGATTTGCAGTAATAACTGACCAGCACATCCATATTTAGGACCTGTCCTGTATCTATCTGCTTTTTCTGAGAATCACAGAATGGCAAGGTGTTGGAATGGACCTTGAAAATTATCCAGTCCCAACTCCCTGCCCTGTACAGGGACACCTCTCACTGGGCCAGGTTGCTCAGCCTGGCTTTATAAACTTCCAGGGTTGGGGCATCCACAACCCCTCTGGGCAACCAGATCCCCTCACAACCCATCAAATTTCTTCCTAAACTCTAACCTAAATTTCTTCTCTTTTGATTTGTGCCCGTTCCCCCTTGTGCTGTCACTTGAGTTACTGATGAACAGCCCCTCTCCAGCTTCCCTGTAGCCCCTGCAGATCCTGGAAGGGGCTGTGAGGTGTCCACACTGAACAGCCTCAACTTTCTCAGCCTTAAAACAAGCTACCAAATGTGATTTGAAAAGCTATCAAAGTTTGATTACCTCATTAAGGAGCCTGCT
This sequence comes from Lanius collurio, assembly GCA_020086605.1. Taxonomy (NCBI): domain Eukaryota; kingdom Metazoa; phylum Chordata; class Aves; order Passeriformes; family Laniidae; genus Lanius; species Lanius collurio. The sequence continues at coordinate 974,838 of JACBWW010000062.1, read as the reverse complement.
TTATGAATTCTTAGAGAAATTAAAATAGCTATTTAACATGAGATATTCAGAAATATTTACTTGATTTGTTCTGCTCAAACACTAAGTGGCTTGAACTCATTACTTTCTCTCTAAACAGCTCTAGCTTGTGAAAAAATCCATGTTCTACAGGTCTTGGTCTGGAAAACATTTGCATGTGCCCATCAAGGCTTTGTTCTGGGCAATTGAAGCAATGGCTGGACAGTGAGCAGCTTCCCAAGCAATCCCCCTCACACCTTACAGCCAGAGTTGAGGTGGAATTTGAAAGTCTGCCAGTCTGGTTAAAGCACAGCAAAGCTGAGCATGGATTTAGTAAGAGATTCTCAAAGAGCTTGTTCCTCTCTCCCTCAGTCTTCCAAACTAGAATAGCATCAGCAACATTCAGGTCATTCAAAGATACATTTATTTATGTGCATTTAAATCTGACATTAGGTTTTGAGTTAGTAACTGAGCAGAGCATAAAGAGCATAGTGCTATTGGTCATGTCCCTCCATCCAAGAGGAAGTCAGAGCATTTTCCAGGAATTTCAGGCTGTTGTCACAGATTTCACTAAAGCTCCAGCTTAGAAAGTAGCACAAACCACCCTAGTCTTCCTTCATCCATTTGAAAACATGCTATTAGAATTTACAGAGGACTTCCAAATGGATTCCATTTCAATTTTCCCAATAAACAGACAGGTTGGTGCATGGGAGCTCTTACTTTGTTTATTCTGCCTTTGCAGTTCAGCTTGCAGGCTCACTGTGGCCTCTGCAGGTGTGTCAGTTCCTGAGTGATCAGTGCTGGCTGCCAGGGAAGGGCCACCTCGGGGGTGGCTCTGCACTGCCAGGGCCAGGGAGCAGCACGGGAGAGGCGCAACGGGCACTTGGAAGACTCGCAGACTTGGTCAAAAGGAAAGAACACCCCTGGGAAACCTTTGAATGTGAAGGATGAACTGAAACCACTATTGCCTGTGAGGAATTTTACTTTGCACAACCCTTAAAGCTATGAAATTCCTCTCAACATAAAAAGTGGAAAAAACCCACCAGAGAACTGACGGCTCATTTCTGAGCCGCGCTGAGTCATCTAGAATTTCTGCTAAGATTAAATTACACCCCTGCATGAATCACATTACTTCTCATCATAAAAGCTTTCCATTCTAACACCTTATTTACACAGATTACTAAACGAGTCACTACCACTTCAATCTGTAAATTAGTTTTAAATTGAAATATTTCCTAGTCCTCATTTTTGTACCGAAGACAATACATACATACACATAAGGAGTAATACAGGTTCTAACTAATCACTGCAGTATCTTCTGAGGATTATTTCTCTATCAGTTTAAAATAGTGACCTCTACACTGAGGTGCTAATATGTATATAAAAGCCTACACAAACAATATTGCACAAAGTAAGATTTATAATAGAGTAACATATTTTAGAGACCCTTATAAAGAGAAGAGTAATAATTGATATTAAAAAGATGCATCCAGAACTAACACAGCATCTTTGCTTTTGTCTAGTCTAACATAGTGTTTCAAATCTTTCCTACCCCAGTGAGGATTAGAACAAATAAAGTTATCTGGAGACAGCTTAAGTTGCACCAAACCCCAACTTGTACTCTAAATGTGGGGAGGGGGAAGGGAGAGGGAAAAGGGACATTTCCTTTTGATGACTGGAAAGGGCAGTAATAAATGGGGTGAGTGAAAGTCAAATACAGATTACACATTAACATCCAGAAATATTGAAAGATTGTTTAAAAACTGTTGATAGCTGACACTCTACATATTGAGCACGTGCTGCTGATTTTTCCACAGTAACTGGGCACCCAGGAGCTACACATGGAAAAAGCAGTCCAACGCCAAAATACTTTTTATTGTGAAATACTAATACAGAACTTACACAGTAAGGCTGTCCTTATTCTAGGAAGTCAGGTATCAGCTCAATGCTTATTTTATTAAGTGCATCAGTACAAGGGAAAGTGTGGATCCATTGGACACGTTACGACCCGATCAAAACAAGCTGCCAAGTTGGTTATGTGTTTTAAAGCCTTAAAGTGCTCAAAGATAGCAGTTTCCTCCACAAGACTACCAAGAGGTTCTCTAATTTTGACACTAGCATTTATCACGTTCAGGGAAGATGTATTTTGGAAGCAAAAACCCTCACACCAAACAACATAAGCAGTGCTATGAGAAGTGTTAGGTCGGTAAGTCATTGCATTTCAACAGGAATCAGACACTTGCTTCAGTTCTTTTTACAGGTCACCCTTGTAGGAATTTTAAGAAACATCAATTTCTATAGCTTGTATATAAACCAACATGTCAAGAACAGACATACCAAAAATTCCACAAATCATCAAAAGTGCTGTGCTTTCTCTATTTTTTTTTTTTTCCTTTTTTAAGCAATTAAAATGAGATGGGGAAGTCACTTTGCAGGTCTTCTACAAAAGCATCACTTTCTGGTGAAGATTAGAGATAAAGTAAAAGTAGGGATATAACACTGACCAATGGAGTTCAATCATTTTGTGTTTCTGGAGGAATTTCAATCTGACTTTGAGAAGATATTCAACATCTCTTTACTTAAACAGAAAGAAGTGGTAGACCACTGTTACAGGTTGTACTAAGGGGTTAAAATACAACTTGAATTTTGCATAATCTGTGTAAAAAAGATATGCTTGACATTTTGGAATGTCACCTTTCTTTATAGAATTATAGGCAAGATTTCTCCAATAAAACATAAGCCAGTTATAAAACTATAACTTCACATCAAAATTTTAAAAAGTTGTTTAAAAAATGTTTGATTATATACATATCACACAGAAGAGCCTGCATGATCCTGTGGATTGTGTTGCTGATCAGACTCTATTTTAAAACCTGGAAGGGGCTGGGCCACCTGATCTGGTTGCACAAGTCCTGATATTGAAGAAACAGAGGAGGAGAGCACCCCTGGGGTAAGCTGAATTTCTGTACCTGGTTCTTCAGACTCTATTTTTACACTCACACCTTGGGGTTCACCTTCTGCCTCTGTGTTTCCAGGAACATTACTGTTCAGGCTTGAATTGCTTTCTGCTTTTGGAGAAGTGTCCCCCACGGGGTGATACTGTTTGAGTCTGATGTGCCAGGCTAAGCTGCAGACTGCTGACACTGTTTTGAACTGATGAATGACATTTCTAGGGATGAAGTAGATGTCATTGTCACACAACTGAATCCTAGCATAGCGAATGCCTTCCCGTCTCATTTGGTTTAGTTTGGCTTCGTCCACCCATTGAACACACTGGGAGAAGGAGAGATGGGAAAGTTAGTGGTAAACTCTTCAAACAATTGAGCATCCTCCTGTTTTCAAGTTAATTCATGTCTAAATCTGAATGTTTCCGTTTCATGGGTAAAACTTCAAATTTAAATGAGAACTGGACTTTTAAAATCCAATTTCTCTGATGTGCACACCTTGAGAGAGGAGAATGAAGAGGTTTCTACAGTTATGATTAAAAACAACAAGTGGTAACATGGGCTGCATTGTTTGGGCTGACAGGACTGAGTTTAGATGCCTCCACATCAGATATTGGAAAAAAACAGGAACAGGCACACATGACTTAATCAACAGATTGTTTCTACAGCACACCCTGTGACTCACAGCACAAACCTGGGGGAAAGGGAAAGAAAAAGGTCCCTTCCAATTGAACTATTTTATGCTGAAACACAAGGAAATTGCCCAAGAGAGCTGAGAACTGAGGGCCACTGGGGACAGAAAAGGGCTGCCTTTAGGGAAAAGCTGGGATCTGTCAGAAACTACTCCCAAAATTCCAGGAATGAGCTGTCATGAGGGCAGATTTGATACCTGTGACACTGGAGGTTCATGCAGGTCCAGCTGAAGTCTCTGCACAACATCAGTGAAGTCTTCAGCATGAAAACAAACCACATCTTTGGTTATACGAGGCTGGTCACTCCTAGAAAAAGATGAGAATTCCAGGAATTTTTAAAGTATTTGAGCTCTTTTTAAAGAGCTCTTTTTAAAGCATTACAGCTCTTCCCAGCAGAAAGCTTCACTGAACCAATGACCCACTTCAGTGTTACACTGTGCACAACATCTCAATACTTCTCAATAGTGTATTATTTTGAAAAAGAGGGATAATTCATAGATTTCCCTTTTTTCTTTCTCTGCTTTTGCTGCATGCACAACAGCAGTGATGTTTTCATGGACAATATACTGAAATGCCTGAGAATCAGGTTCAAACTGCCACTATCAAAGTTTTCTGTGTTCTAGGAACGACATTTTGCCTCAATTCCCCCATTGTATAACTGGACAGAATAATTCTGCATTAAGGGAAAAATGTAAAATTACAAAGTAACATTGAAGTTGAAGCAGTGAGGAGTTTTATTCAACAGCTGTGAACCAGAGTGAAGGAAATCCTGGCATCTTTCATTCTAATGATACTATCCAATTTCTCCTGTAATTTCTAGCTATTACAATGATGCAAGTCTAGTTTCTCTGCAAGGTCAACAGCAATATCCTGGGTACATGACCTGAGAAGGCACTGCAGCTGTGAAATTAATTACACTGAGCTCTTAGACTACTGTTACAAAAGCTAGAATTAATATACCTGCTCAGGAAAAGAATAATCAAAGATGATGGTCCAGGTTTAAGGCTTTTGTATATCACTAAAATATTCTGCAAGCTGCTGTTTACTGCCTCAAGAGGGAAAAATAGCAAGTATATAACTTGAGCTTTTCAGCTCTGGGCAACTTTTGTCTCTTTATAGGGTTTAAACCATTTCTGATTAGGTGTGTTTTCCAATGAATTATTTAAAAAAAAAAAAGCTGCATTCCAGCAGCACTTACCATTCCCCAAACTGCACAGCCTTGAGCACCCCGACAGCAGCTGTGCTCTGCCAGTCAAAGCCCTGCCCCACATGGTCAGCGTGAGCTCTCGTCCTGTCCTCGAACAGGACCTCGCGGGGCTCGCTGGTCCGAGGTAGGTACTGCAGGTTCTTGATCTCGTTCATGGACCTGCAATGGGAGAAAAACACACACTAAAGAAGTCCCAGATTGCTCAAAGATAAACATTTGTATTGAAATAATCTTAAAATGCTGCATGCTATAGGCTTCAAAGGAATAAAGCACTTCCCACTGATTTTTTTCTAAGTGTTTGTTTGGTGAAAGATTGAAACAAAACCAGCTAAGTACAATTCAGGTTATGAGATCAAACTTTACAGATCAAATCAAATTCTGTGATTTAGTACTTGTGCTGAAAAGACTTCCTCCAAGAATGTATTGGTCTGTAAAATAGAGCTATTTTACAGTACCTGAACTTCAGTTATTTAGGAATATGTCCAAAAATTCTTCTTGAAATGACAATTAAAATATGTTTCCAAATATCCAGAAATTCATCTTAGAGCACAAATACAAAAAGCAAGAATACACAATAATTTCTGAGCAGACAGGCAGTGTCACAAATGCTTTATACGGACATTAGAATGCAGCAGGAGCAATAAAAGGATCTCTGCTGTTTTACAGCATTCCACCTGCCCTCACCACCAAATTAGTTCTTGCCACAGAAATAAGATGAATTAAGTCTCCTGAAGGATAACAACAAGAGGTTTTAATCTTAAAGCACTGATCTAGGATATGTGAGAAGTACTGAAAGATACTGTGAGAAATATTGAAATAAAATAACCCTCACAGGTAACATTAGCTTTATCAGCTGAGCCACTTTGAAACAGAAGTGAAAGTGAAACTTCCATCTGAATTAGTCCTCTGCAGAGTCAATTACACATCAAGTACTTTGCTTTTGTTCTCAAATCTGACACAGACTTAACTGCAATGTTTTACCTCGAGTACAAAAGGAAACCCAAACCTTACCGGCGCCGTTTGAAGGGTGATTTTGGCATATCAGCTGTGGGGATCATCTGCTCTCCCGGCCTCACCCACATGATGGGCCCATCATCACTCTGGGACCTGCACTGCAGTCTGAGACTGGAAAGAGTCCCCCACGGCAAAGTCATCTAAAAGAAAACAGGAACAAAACAACCCACAAAACACACATAACACAAAACACTGGGTGAGATAGAAAAATTAAATGATGCCTTTGGTAAAACTGGTTCAAATCTGCTGTCAAAAGAATTGCATAGAAACTAAGCAAGTTTGAGAGGTAAAAAATATCCCAAGCTAATTTATCAAGCATAGTCTTTAGGGAAGTAGAGGCACATGTATGTATTATAAATTTCATTTTTTTAAAATTAGCCACCTAATTCCATGCCTTTCAACTGGACACAGGAAAGAATGAACCTCAGTAGCCCAAATAAGCACATCAATAAAGAAAATACCTAACAGTTTCTAATCACTTGAAAACCTAACAACTGCTTAAATATCTACAGTGCTCTGAACACACCACAAGTTACTGCTTACTCTAAGAAATGGAGATTCTTCCAACATATCTAGGAATTCTGGGAAGTAGTCCCCAACTTCTTCATCCACTGCTCCAACCAGGCTGATCTGGCGCATGGGTCCTGCTCTGTAGGTGCCACAGCAGTACGTCCGATTGACCTGAGGGCCACACAGGAGACACAACAGCAGCACAGCTTTAGTTCTGTTACAGGAGAATAAAACTGACTAATCCAACACAGCTGGGATTAATCTTGCACTCATCTACAGCTGTTTGAGTAGATGTGCCTTTGGGAATATGCACAGAGACTGTTTAGAACAGAAGAGAAAGAAAGGACTCCTGCCTGTACTCCTGACAGGAAATCCTTCTGAAGTTTGAATAGCAGCAAGTGAATATTTGACTAATTCAGGAACAATTCAGGACTTTCAGGCTGACTCGAGAAAACAACCACACAAGGTTTCATTGTGACTCAGTCTTTCACCAACAAGCTTCATCTCTCCACTAGTTCATGCAGATGACTGTTGCCTCTACATTTCAAACCGGATGCTCCCGGGATATGCCTCATTTCAGTCCTGTCCCCGAGGTCCTTCCCCTGGGAGGGCAGTGAAAAACCTCAGTGTCCTTCATGCAGTGGTTCTGGTGATGTTGTTATAGCATACACAGAAAACTGGGCAAAAACCAGAGGAAATGAGAGGTTTAGTTGGAGAGCCAGTGCTCATGGAGAAGAGTTTTAGGATAACCATTTGTAGTCGAACCTGGTGTCAGTGCTGGGGCCAGAAATACTTTAATGTCACAGCACATGGACATCCTCTAGAACACAGACTGTCCCACTTTCCCAGGTCATCTGGAAAGCTTTCTTGCCGATTTCCTGTTCCCAGAGGAGAGGCACTGGCAAGACTCCAGTGTTCTGCAGCCTCATCCTATGGACTGCAGCTGGAACGTGCCATATGGCCACAGAGGAGGCTCTGTGTAGATACCACAGCTAACTGATGTTACAGACCACAAGTTCTGCCATAATTAGTCTGTTCTGCACACTCAGTTGTGTCTGAGCCCCAGCCTTCCATCACCCTTCAGTGTGTGTTCTAGGGGTGAAAAACTACAGCTGTTCTCTGTGGCTGAGTGGTGGCACAGTACAGACAATTACTGGTAAATCTGCAGTTTAACAGTTATGTTCCCAAAGTGTAATGCCTTTTATAACTCTACTTACAGATATGTGGGTGCAGCAGCTTAGCTTTAAGTTTAGTTTCAGTTTTACATGTTTAGTCAACAAACCAGATGTCATTAAACTACTCCATGCAGTTGTTAAAGGTAAATTAGGAGAGACTAACAAAGGAAGAATAGAGTTACTGCTTCAATTTTATCTTCCAGCAGCAGGCATAGATATTTCACTTCTTAATTACAGGAGTTTAGCTCACTCTATTTTCTGAAGGCAGTTCAGAGCAGGAGCACTGGAACACCACAATATTTTAGTTCAGTGCACTTACAGAAAAACTAAGGACTGAAGCACTCTGGTCCTGTTCCAGTGAAGTTTAACTGCCTGGCACTATTTATGTAAGTGGAGACAGACTACTTCCAGATGAGTTCTGTGCTATTGAAACCACCTGGTGAGAGTCACTAGCATTTTACAGGTGTTTGTCATGAGTTAAAATGAATTATAAATCCATAAGCAGTTTTTCCTTGTAATGTTTTCAAATGAAATGAAAAATGAGAAACTTAAACTTTGGGGTTTTTTTTAATGCACTGGAAGAATGGAAAAATAGACAAGAACTCAGGAGTTATAAAGGAAACAGTAGAAATACTTTAGGGAAATATTGTATTTCAATGCTTTGCTAGTTTTTAATAGAAATTAAAGGAATATACACACTTGAGAATAAAACCCAGGACATGTTTACACTGAAAACATGCACCAACTCATGGCAATCCCCAGCAGGCTGTGGTATTCATCTCAAGCACCTCAATCACAGGGGATGTAGCCTACTAGCTTCATATGCCACAAAAACATCTTCACAGCTTCTCTCTCGTTCTTAATTCCTTCTGAGCAGCAAACACCAACACCACTGGTTAGGCCAGTGGTCTCAAGAATAAGATGTAATGAACATCTGAAAGAACAGGCACCTTGCCCTCTCTACAACTGGGTGATTTAGTTTCCCATGAGTAAGCACCCTGCTTGCTGCACTGCAAAGTGCTTTGGCTTTCACACACCAAGTGCTCCAGATTCCCTCTTCCCAGCTCTATTCACCCCACCTGCAGGCACCCCTCAGTGCAGGGAAGAAAGCTGAGATGATGAAATAGCTGAAGTCCCTTCGTTATATCCATTAGAACCTCTCTCAGTGTTTTTTATTTTTGTTTAAAGTTCAACTCTTGTTTAGGAATTTAGCCAGGGTCACTCCAGTTCACATGGCTGCCAGAAAAGTCAGTAACTTATTACCACAGCACCTCCCTTGCTATAATTTGTTCCCTGTGCTTCTTTAAAAGCAGCAGTGGATCATGAGCAGTAACTGCCACTGTTTTTACTGTTCCAAAAGGACAATGGGGCCAGTAAGGCCACTCAGGCAGCCTGTGCCCTTTCAAATGCCACAGAGCCATCACTGCCATGTGCATCTCCCCCTCCACACACTCCCCACTGACACTGACTTATGGGCATGGTTAAAATTAGCTCTTGAGTGCTCATAGAGACATTTTCTCTCAGCTGCACCATGTGCCTATCAGTGTTTCCCACACTTGGGTGAGAACAGAAGCAGACAGAGGCAGTGTTTCCTGTCAGAGGCACAGAGCTGGTGTTTATTTGCATGTTCCTGAGCCACCCCAGCCTCACTATGGGTTAAGTCAGCAGCACAGGGTGAGAAGAGGACACACAGATGAGGCATCAGCTGGAGACAAATGAGGTTAAGCCTCAAGTTTCTCTCCAGTTGCAAGAAAAGCATGAATCAGTTGACAGCAACAATATTTCAGCATGCCAAGTCAGCTATAAAACCAACCACACAAACACTTGGCTACAAGGAAGAAAGCAAGAGCACAAGGCTGGTTACTAGTGAAGGACAAGGCAGTGACATGCCAGCCCAGCAAGGGTGACATGTTTGACTAAAATCTGACATAGTGCAGGACCATTGGGCATTGTTTATATGGCTTTAGTGACAAACCAAATGAAGTTTGCAGTACAGATGCACAACTTCTCCATTTCATACTTTGGTAGCTACTGCTAAAAAAAGAGAAATTGCCCTTTCAGAATCAGAGTTCACATGGGGCAGACAACCAAACTCTGATGTGGTTCATTAATCAAAGCCCTCAGGGATAGGGTAACCTGTTCTGAACAGCAGGAGTAAGAAAACTTACCCAGTTATCACCTGTTGGCTGCTTCTCCCACCTTCTTCCCAGAAGAAACAGCAGCTTGTGCAAAACCTACTTCCCCAATTCTCTTTCCTGGCCTCTTCCCAGAACCCCCACACACCCTCTGTGACAGTCTAACTGTTCTTTGGATCTGAGAGAGAATTCATCAGGCAGTTGATCAGTTGGGGAAAAAAGCAGAAGTGGTTTTTTTAACTCTAAATATATTCCCATTCACTGAGTGGAACTAGAAACAGTTGTACTGAAACAAGTGATAAAGAAAATAAGAGTTCATTCTGGCTGCACTGCTAAGAGCTTTCAAATTAAAGTGTGCCCTTGTGTGAGAAAAGCTTACAAATTACTGCTCAGTGATTTGAGTCTTGAAAGCTCTCAGCCCAAGTGAACAGCTCCAAACTAAAGCTGAGCTCCAGCACTGAAGTATTAGAACCAAAGAGAGCCAATGGAAGCAAAAAAAATTCCAGAGGAAACTGAAGCTTAATTATTTTAAGATACTGAATCCAAACATTTATGTAACAAATACACATTGGAGTGCTTTGCTATAAACACTCTGCCCCAAGAACAAAGGAAGTCACCTTGCAAGGCAGTTAATTATCACTAGACTTTTACCAAGTCCTTCAGATTGAAGTCCTTATTTTGAATATTATAATTCAGTTTCTCTGAACACACAAAATAGCTGAACATCATGCAAGCCAAAGGTCACATTAACTTGCAGTTTACAGAGCAAATTTTGATTTCTTGACACAGGATCTCCAGGATTCAAGACTCTCTAGTGCTCCAAATCTGCTCAGCACAGGTCAGTGCAGCAAACAAACTCATGCACAGAGAAGGAACCCAGAATGGAGGCGACTTAATTGAGTGTTTTCAATTACAAATGATCAGTGTTGGAGCATACAATAGTGCAACATGCTTAATCTACAAAAGCACAACTATGAAGCACCTCTGTACTGTACAATTCTCATACAGAAAGGTCAAAAGTGAAGCCTGGCCAGTCTGTTCATCCCTCATCAGAGCTGCCAAGGAGCAGCAGCACAAGTCAGGTTCACCACCCCAGGCCCTTGAGCAGGGAATTGCAGCCTTCTCAGTTCAAGACAAGCCAACTTGCAAAACTTGGGTGAAACCACCTATTTCAATGTTTCCTTCAGCTTTTCCATCACCTGCAGGCTCTGAAGAGCCCTGCTTCAGCTGCCTGTGACAGCTCCCCTGCTCTGTTTGCTCAGGGAGAACTGCACTAACACACTTCAGCCAGAGAGGATTAACCAGGTCATGCTGGAGCTGGGTTTAGAGAAGTGGTTTAGACCAACTGAACCTTATGTCATGACTCAATCTTAATCAAGTTTAGACAGTACTTAAAATAGAATTAATTGAAGTACCAGCAGACTATAACCCAGCAAAGCCTCTTATTTATTACCACACATTCCTCACGTGTATTTATAGTGCCAGTATTCGTGTTCACAGGACATTCACCGACAAAAAATGCAATTGTTAAATATTCCAGAGGCTCTGTTTAGCCATTTCAGGGGTCATCACATGTACTTGAGCCAGAATGCAATCAGGACACTAAAAAACACAGATAAATCACTAATACAGAAGACTTGGGGACATATTTCACATCTGCAGGACACAGGTGTGTGCTGTGCAGATGTGCTATTGCCCACAGCAGTGGCTTATAAGCTCAGAGACTGGTTTTGGGGTACTCTGCATCCAGGCACAGCTCTGTCAGCACAAACAATTACTTAAACCAAGAAACAGAAGCTGGTTAAAATAAGGGCTGCAGCAGCTAATCATTGGCAAACAAAAAGCCAAGTGTCAGAATTATTAATTTAATGCTATTCAAAGACTCCACAGTGACCATGCAGGAACTTTCTGTAAAGCAGTAATTGTTTTTCCAATGCAAATCTTGCTTATAAGCACGTGGTAAACCCTGCAGAGATCCAACAGCCCATCCACAAGCACTAACACTCCAAAATCTGTTGTTAAAGGTGTGTTCTTATTGTACTGCAGCGCATTCCACCACAGAGTTTCAGATTTATCCTTCCAACCAGTGAACTAGTAAATGTAATTAATGTCTAGAGTAAAGACCTTAAAGGTAATCAGCAGTTTGGATCCATTCTCAGACTAAACAGAAAGAAGCTTTATTCCATCAAAAAGAAATTTATCTAAACTGTAATCTTGTTGTACAGATACTTCTGAGTTTGATCACAAGACTAAAATCCAAGGGACTTTCACAGGGGAATCCAGGAATTAGCTTCGCTTTTACTGTTGCACCCACTTAAGTTACACAGAGATACAGTTTCAGAATCTAAACTACCTTAAACCTACTACAGAAACTAAGGGAATAAATAAAATTAAACTCCTTTTCTTCCATGGCAATTAAAAACATTCTCTAACCACCCTCAAGTTAGAAAGTTTAAACAGCATAAAGTATTGAGGGAATTAAGATGTTAAAAAAACACTATGAATCAGACATACTGAAACATGAAAAGTAATATCATTGCAAAAAAAAAAAATCAAAACCCCAAACCCAACAAACACCAGCTCTATTGACTAGAAAAGCAGTGTTAGTATTTGCAGTCTATGCAACTCCTGATACAGACTTGGCTGTTATCTTGCACTATCTCAGTGTTTTCCCAAGTTTAGAAGAAAAAGATGATCAGGGCAGATCTTTCCTCAGGTCACAGATAGCAGTGTCTGATGTGTGATTCATCAACTACCAGGGAGCACAGAAAAGCTTTAAGCAGAAACAGGAATAAATAGAGTAGTGTAGTCCCAACACCACCTTTTTTCATCTGCTTAGAAAATAAATTTGTGACTTGCCTATTTCAAATCATGCCTGCTCTGGGTTAATGAGATTAATCAAATCTAGGTACTGTGCAACTTTTATGCTTTTGAACAGCTCTTACCTGAGAGTGAAAATTTGAAATTGTTGTTGTTTCAATGTCCTTCTTGCCCAAAATTTCCATTTTCACTGGAGTGTTTGGAAAGTTAAAAGCAAAGTAATCCAGGAAGTCTGGTAAATAAGCAGCTGCTCCGTGCACTATGGCTAAAGCATAGTAAGCTGCATTTTTATCATTTTCACTGAATGACAACGCAAGAAACTCTTCTGCAAATCTCTCCATCTCCACTGGAGACAAAAATGAGAGTTCATCCATGTAAGCGTGCAGGACCAGGGCACCTCCATTGGACTGATGCTCCTCGTGAATGAAGTTACTGAATTTAGTGCCAGTCTTCAGGAAGCTGCTGCGGACAGAGTGCTCCTGGTGTGTCACAAAGGGGGTTTGTACTCCCTGGGGTACCCGATATTCCTGCATGCCCAAGTTCAGTCTGCACAGCTGCTCATCCTTCAGGTACCTGAAGGATTCCTTGTTCATTTCCAGGTTGTCACACTGTCCTTGAGACAGAGTCTCCTTGTCAATGCGAGTGAGCCCAGCACACACTGTCTGCACCTCTTTGTTGTACATCTTCAGGCGTTTTCCCCTCACATCTTCCCGGTGTTTCTTTTTCTTTTTTTTCTTTATCTTCTTCATAATAAGACTGTCAGCTCGCTGGGTTTTGCCATTTTCATCTGGAGTTTCTGGCAGCAACAATAAAGGGAAGATTAGAGTTGTGCAGTTGCAGCATATTCACCCCAAAAGAATTCAGGCCTCTCACTTGCTAAAGGGATCTATTCCCAGGGAGACTGACCAATTGTAAAACACTGCATTTTTGGTTTTATAATTAAGTCAAAAGTCACAGTATCTACAATTATACAAACAAAGCCTTAAATTAAGAAAAACTTCCAAAACTCTAGCTTAATATTTTTAGAAATATTTCCATTTTTAACAGATTTATTAGAATACCTTTAAAGGGAGTCTGTATTTCAGAACATCTATAAGTACACTAATAACTTCTGACATTTAAGGCAGTGCCATACAGGGGAAGAGGACAAACAAGTACATGCAACATTTAAACTGTAAGACTTTCATTACAGAACATTTCCCTGATTTTGGATACAAAAGCAAAACACAGTAGAGCTGAAGAGGTACAAGCTTTACTTACACTTAGAGGTAAAAATACTAAAGTAAATCTTAGACTAATGATCTTTTAAAATTAAAGACTCAAATAATCACATCAACAGCTTCAGTCTTGTAGTTAACTATTCAGTTAATGGAGAGAAAGAAATTAAGAGGCAGCTTCGGTTGTTTGGGGTTTTTTTGAGGTTAATCAGCCTCTAAAAGACTGAGAGATAAAATGTAAAGAAGTAGTTCTGTCAGGCCAAATGGAACCGTTTAAGTTGTTCTTCTCTCAAGAATAAAAACCAATTCAAATAACATTTAGCAAGGGACAAAAGTAATTAGAAAACTTGATCCTCCAGCCATTAAAAACTCAATTGCCAAGACAAGACTTTAATGTGCCTGAATCAAAGAACCATTTCATCCAACAATGTCCATAAATCTCCAGGAGCTGTGTTACCAGGATAGCCATGGGGATGAGAACAACCTGCTGCTGAAGGCAACACCTGACCAAAGATACAATAACTGAAGTTTTACAGTTTCCCCTCAGCACAGGGCTTTGTCCTAATAAAATTTCCTTTCTTTGGCTGCACATTGCTATTCCCTCTTTTCTCTTAGAGTATTTAAGTTCAAGAAAAAAAAAAAAAAAAACAAACCATGTTACACTGTTTCATGAGAAAGAGTGTAGCACCAAACACAGGCAGCTCCAGGTTCTTTCGTGCAACCAGTGTTTACCTGGATCATTACTGGTTTGCTCTCAGAGCTCATTACTGGAGAGAGCTGACCTTCATAACAGCCTGGCGTAAGGAACAGAGTTACTCACGGAGCAAAGAAAGAGCCGATTGCTTAATCCTCACTTCATACAACAGCCTTAGGACCTGAAATACGAGTTTTCGCCGTGCTGCTGCAGCCCTTACAAACAGCAAAGGCCCTGATCCTTCTACTCAAGGGAAAGCAGGAAAAGCAGGGTGGTATCACTTGTTTTGGGAAGTCAGCTGAAACGGATCTTGGAATGAGTTTTTCTGCAACACTCAGATGTGAGGAGTGCACGAGTTTGCTCAGTCACTGGGCTCTCAAGTACAGACACTGCTTTACTCACTGAGTGAACGTGCAATTCACACACCAGATATTTGTCCTGGTGGGACCAGAGATCCCAAGCTGGAACTAAACAAGAATTTCATGCCACCACTGAGCTGTTGGGAATACTTCCCTATGCACATGTCCAAGAACATTTTGTTAAAGGTCTCTTATTTTAAGCATGTCTGGTTTTAGGTATACTTTTAAAACCTCACACATTTTAATTCAGAGTGTCTTCCTGTTTGAAGTCATATCCTAATAACAGACAGAGGAATCCTTGCATTTGGGAGCTTCTGGTGAACACTTTTCTGTTTTCAGAATAAAAGCTGCCCGATCCACTGAACACAGCAGAGTCCCACTATTACAGTGAGTAACTGCTGCATTCA
>JACBWW010000062.1:920341-954673 GCA_020086605.1 Lanius collurio | reverse complement strand
GCTCTGGGCACCCTGTGCCAGGGCCTGCCCACCCTCCCAGGGAACAATTCCATCCTTGATTTGTGCAATCCCATATTTACAGAGTGTGGATTTACTACTGCAGCAAGTAGTACATTTTTCTGCTGAGGAAACGTTTGCTCAGAAGTGCTTGAAACACTTTTTAGCAGTCCTGTTTTCAAGATAAGCCTTTTAATTTTAGACCAAAGGGATTTTTGTGGGAGATTCCTTATTTGTGCTCCAAATGGACTGGTCAGAATCCAGGCTGGGGCTCACATTCTCCCAGCACCCATATCTCCCATTTGTAGGGTCCTGCAACACAGGTTTGAATGACCTGTAGAATTTGGTAATTTGTCCCCACGGCACCCAAAGGTCAGCACAGCATCCTTGGGACATTCCTACAACAGCTACAGCTCTGAGAAGGTGCTCAGCTGGCACAGCTCTGTGTGCCCTGCTCCCAAGGGGAGGGCATTTCACACTGGAAAAGTTCAGGTTCTTCATATTTCCATGCCACACATTTAAATACTTGCTGAAATCCATTGGGAAGATACTAGCCTGAAAGACTTACTTTTTCTCACATTTTTCAGTATTTTCATGCTCTGGAAAAAATAGAAAAAAGCTAGTTGGAAAAAAATGTCGGAAGCAGTGGATCAGCTACTGTGGTGAAGGGAATTCACTGGTAAGTGTACAAGTATACATCTCATAAAAGCAAACTTTGTGCCACTCTCTTTGGCTTTTTCCTTGTCATCCCAAATGCCTCCAGTTTGTATTTTTCTTGCTGTTTTCCTCAAATGCTTTTCTGTTCCACCATAACACTCCAAAGTACAAGCTCATGAGGATAATTACCAGGAGCCTCAAGAAGAGGAGGCTGGTGATGGTTCTGTCCTTGTGGGACAGACTCAGACTCCACTGGAGCACCTTTTTCCCAGAGGAGTTGGCACTCAGGTGGATGGAGTGGCATAACCACTGCCCCGGGCAGGGCTGCCTTACCCTTTTCCCAGGGTAGGTGTTTGCACTTCTACACCAGAATATTTTTATTACTCTTCTTTTCTTGCCATAAACACAAGCAGTCTCAAAGCAGGGCCTGTTCCCCCAGTGAGCAGTGAGAGAGCAGCAGCTGTGCCAGAGCCAGCTCTTCTCTCACCCTCTCCCTCTGCCACACATTTTCTTTCGTTTCTGTTACCTTGCTCCTCCTGAAGCATTTCATGAATTCTTTGGAAGATGTTTCAGAGCTCCTGTTCTCCAAACCTGCAGGACTCGAGGAATTTCTTGCAGCAGGCTGCAGACCTGGGAACATACATCATATATATATATCCATTTTCGGTGGTCATTCGTAAATCCTCCTGTTTTATTCCAAGTGCTTTGTTGTTGCTTTTCATCTCCTCTAATGCAGCACTTCTAGAAATTTTATGCAGGTTCCCTAGTTGTGTTTATTTTCATTGTATTTGCTGAACTCTCCTGCAGGGAAGTGCTAAAGCACTACATTGTAATGCTTTGAACAAGTGGGCCATGCTCTCAGAAACCTACAGGTTTAGGTGTGAGTGTAAAACCTCAGTTACATCCTGAGAAAAGAGCTCAGCACTTACTTGCTGCCTCAGCGAGAACAAACGACTCTGGGGTTCTTTCAGGAAGTGGAGGAGGAGAATTAGAGCGATCCTGGGCTGTCTCTGAGAGAGCAAAGATAAAAGACTTGGTTACTTAGCTTTAAAATAATATATATATATATATATATAAATTATTACCAACCAGCTTATCTCAGTTCTCTCAAAGGAAACACACAACATGCAGACAAAGAAGAGGCTGCAAGGAACATCCTCATCTACAGGATGAGGCAGGAGCTGATTAGGAAACTACCAGTTCATTTGGTTGCAGAAGTGTTCTGGTTGGAACTATTTAGTTACAGAACTATTTAGCAACAGTTTCCATTGCACTGAGTACTGGGCTTAAACACATTTACCAAATAAAGCAGTTTCAGGAAAAAAAAGCAGGTCTTAATTACAAAGATTATCCCAGTGTTAAACTTATACCTGTTCGTGGGCTCCAAAGCTTCACACTCTGGAAACAAAAACAAGGCAGGTATTTAAAATTCCCACATCCAAATGTTGTTTTCTTGCACACAAGGAAGCCAGAGAAGACAAGGAAAGGATGTGATGTGCAAACACCCTCCCACACACACCTCCATGTAAAGGAAGACAGACTTGTGCCTTATTCTTCTACTTCACAGAGCCGTCACTCAGCTATGGGATGATCAAGAGATGCCTAAATTTTGTTCAGCTCCTGTTGGGGCTGTGTGAAGCTCAGCAGAACACTAATGCCCTGTCTTCATTATCCTTCTCTAAATGAGGGGCAATACCTTTATTACCCTGTACTGGTCTTAGAATCCCAAAAAATAATCTTTGGAGTAAAGCAGATGCTGATAGGAAGGGGCTGGACTGAGGCCATGTTTTCTTCCTAATCCTGAGCCCTGAAATCCCTGGAAGTGTCCAAGGCTGGGTTGGACACGGCTTGGAGCAACCTGGGACAGTGGAAGGTATCCCTGCCCATGACAGGGGGGTGCAATGGGATTATCTTAAGAGTCCCTTCCAACCCAAACCATTCCATGATTCTGTGATTCTATGAAATAATTTATGGCAAGTACAAAGTGCCAAAACTGGAGTCTTTCTCACAGAAGGAAATGTGACAAGGAGATTGGCATAGAAATAGTGCCGGAAAAGAGGTAAAAAGCCACTTACTTACCTTACATGGTCTCAGCCTCACAGGGTCAGGAAACCCCTGTGAGTGAGACTCACCACTCCACTCCCAGGAGGTTCCAATATTTGGATTTCTGTCTGGAAGCTGGAAATCCGAAGTGGCCTGAGGAAATTGTCCTAGAAGCAAATGAACACCAGAGAGATCATTTCTCCCCTCAGGCAGCCGGAGCACAGACACTGCTGGATGCTGCAGGACCACACCGATACTGGGTGAGCCCTCAGTGCTCCTCAGACCCACATTTAATGTTGTTAATCACTTACCCAACTCACTGGCCACGATGAAGGACTCGGGGGTGCGCTGGGGCAGGGGTGGAGCATCATCATCATCATCATCTGCCTGTGGCAGGGGGGCTGAGTGGAGAGACACAGGTTATGGCATGGCAGGACATGAGGGGGACCACAGACTTGTGTAGAGGAGAGGGCTGCTCCTGCCCTGCCATGCACCAGAGATTAAGGTTAAACACCCCTAAACTTTGGTTGAATGTCCAAATTGCTCTCAGCACCAATTGCACAAGGGAAATGAGCATAACCCAGCACAGCCAGGCACACAGCTGGTGGTTCCACTGCTCCTTGGCTTGGGCTGCAACTCCCAAAACTTCCTAAGGGCACCGGGATAAGGAGCAGGTCTTTGTGACAGTGAATTGCTGGGCAGGGTGAAGTGGAGCAAGTGCCAAAGCTGTGGACAACAGGAAATGTCCAGCTGGACCAGGACTAACCAGATCAAGGATTAATTCCACCTTCCTCATATGACGGAATGGATTTAAGGATACAGATCTGGGCAAAATACTTGTGTTGTATCATGGAATCATAGAATGGGTTGGATTGGAAGGGATCTTAAAAACCATTTGGATCCAACAACCCCACCATGGGCAGAGGTGTCACCCAGTAGATCAGGTAGCTCAGAGCCCCTGAAGTCCTGGATCTCTCAAGCTCAGTGATATTTCAGTGTCCCTTACATGACACTCTGCAGCAAATAGTGGGATTTGACCTGAAAATTAGATCCTCAGAAAAAAGGATCTAAAAAGAATTCAGAGCTTTCTGAATTCTTTTTGGAGCACCTTGCTGTAAGAATTGGTCAGCACCAAACCCTGCCACCCTGTGAGAGGTGTTCTGAGGTGGCACAGTGGTTCAGAGCAGCTGTGTAAGTCAAACACAAAAATCATGCTATTCTAAAAATACTTGTGGGAAAAAATTAAGGCAGGATTAAAAGAGTGTGAGGATGAAACCAGCTGCTCCCTCAGCTCCCATGAGAACCCAGTCCTGAGGGGCAGCCACAGCCCTCCCTGGACACCAGATGACCACACTGACCACTCCTCCCAGCACTCTCTCCCCACTCCAGAGAGACCTGGTCTCATGTGTCCCCTTGTCCCAGGAGCACTCACCCAAGGGGAACATCCTCTCCTCGTTCAGGGCAGCGTGGTGGGATGGTGGGGAGCTGGCTGTGGTGGGCTGTAGTGGGGCACTGGCAGAGCAAGAACGGAGGAGCTCATCCTGCCCCTCCAGAAAGGGAAACACGGGGGACACGGGGTTGTCTGGAGAGAGTGATGAGAAGTAGGGATCTTCTGCTGAGCACGGGTAAGGGTGAGGGCACTGCCTCTGGTGCCTGTGGCCTGGGGTGGTGTCTGCTGCTCGTCTGGAGGTGTCCACATGGGAAAATCCATCCTGGAAGCTTGAACAACTGGCTTTTGGCTGCTGTGGACTCCAAACAGGCTTGGCATCCCCTGCATCCCATTCCCAGTCTCCTCCCCGCTGCCCCAGGGCTAGAGGGGTCGATACAGTCCATGCCAGAGGTGCTTTGGCACCAGGCCCCCTCCCGCCTGCTCCCTTTGGCTCCAGGTCCAGCTCCCAGCTGCGGCGCTTCTGAGGGGCATCCCCAGCAGCCCAGGGCTCGCTGGCAGCCACCTTCCTGCAGCTGATGAAGTTCAAAGCACCAAAGGAGATGGCCTGTCTGATGGGGGGCACGGCCCGGGCAGAGCCGTGCTGTGCTGCCGTGGCACACAGCGAGGGCAGGGACGCTTTGCTCTGTGCCACGGGAGGAAGATGCGGGCGCTCCTCCTGCTGCGGAGGGAGATGTTGGTGTGGAACCTGCTCCTCTCGCTCTGAGCTGCAGGAAAGCACAATAAAGTGGTGTGGAGTCAAAGCCATGGAGGGCTCAGGAAATGTTGGCCCACTAATGGAGCCCACAGCACTGCTCCCAGGAGCAATTCCCTGAGGAACGCAGAGCTCCAGCTCAGCCTCGAGTGAGGAGCACAGGGAAGGACTGTGCTCCATTTCAACACCGTTAAATGGTGAACAGAGGAGGCCCCTTTATGCCAGCAAACTGAACGAAGAAGCAAAATTATTTACAGAAAGATGACACTGCAATCCCAAATGTACCCACAGAGAGATCCCACCACCCTTGGAAGCTGCTGGTATTGGGAAGTTGGATGCTTAGGACTGCTATTCCTGCAGCAAGGGGCACTGGAGTGGGTGCAGATGGAAGATGGGACCAGTAGGGGGGCATTCCATGCCGGGCAGAGGGCTGGGATGACCCAGCCCTTGTGGTCTCCATGTGCATGAGACCTTTTTTATACTGTTTCATACTGTTTTCAGTGCATATGTGAAACACTGCGTGAAACAAAGGCCAGGACAGAAGAAGGGGGACTGATAATGACACACAGGGTAGAGGCTGAGACACATCAGTGAGAAGAGCAGGAATTATTGGGAAATTGGGAAAAATTTCATCACTGATGGGGGGATCAGGCACTGGAACAGGCTGCCCAAGGAAGTGGTGGAAACATCATCTGTAGAAGTGTTCAAAAAATGTGTAGATGTGGCACTTGGGGACATGGCTTAGTGTCAGATCTGGCAGTGCTGGGTTAATGGTTGTGCTCAGTGGTCTTAGAAGACTTTTCCAACCTTTCTGATTCCATGAAATATGTTAGGAAAAAACATGAGGGTCAAAGTGGGACTCAAGGGAGGCAGCAGATCCTGAGAGCTAAAGTGTTCCAAAGCATCGAAAAGTTCACCTCTCTGAAATTGTGTGGGTGACTGCAAATACCAACCAGGGATACTTGTGCTGAGACCTTACCAGGTGAGTAAACTCAGGCCATAAATGTCTTCCACTGGAGTCAGGACTGGCTTGGCTGCAGGATGCCCTGCTCCTTCCTAGGGAAAGGAAATGTTGGCAAACAGGAGTGAGGAGGCAGAATGCAAACACCAACGTGCTGCTTCAGGAGCTGGAATTTTTGCCAACTACTTCTAATTACTAAAGCACTTGTGAAATGACCAGCATCAACTTGAAAACACCAAGGTGGAGCTGAAAACTGCAGACAGAACTTCCTAAAGAGCAACTCCTGCCAGCACCTTTGTGAAACGAGAGTACAGTGAGCCCTACAACCATCCAGCTGTGCCAAACAGCTGGCAGGCAGCCTGTGCAGACACTCTGCCTTCAGGAGCCCACACTGGGCAAGCTGGGTGCTGGTTTTGTTTGTGACACCAGCTCATGGCCATCCCCATGCTCTGCACAGTGTCCTCAGAGGAGAGGGAGGTTTAGGGGGGCGAGAGTTTTGGGCAAGAGCTACAAAACCACATCCTGACTTGAAACGTCCTCTGCATTTTGTGTCAACCCAGCTCTATGTGACCTTTGCTCACAGACTGTCCTTAACCAGTCCAAAGATGCTTTTTCCAGTTCTTTTCTCACTCAGCTCCGGCTTGGAACATCCTGCAAATCCTATGGCAAAACTGAGGCACGAGTCCCATTGCAGGATCCTCTTCCCAAATCTTTAGATAAAAGTTTCTGACAAAATGAGCTCACTGTGACCTTCCAGGCTTTGCTGTGATGCATTTACTTTCCTGGATTTGATCCAGCGAGGCTCATGTCAGCAGTCACAGAACAGCAAGAGCAAAGAAAACCTCAAGTAGAGCTGTTTTGGCTATTCATGTTAATGTGCAACTTCACACTAAGACCACATTAATTTTCCTTGGAGGTGTAACAGATTTGTGAGACTTTGCCATGTTTTTTCACAAGGTATTTCCTCCTATGTCCTCTGAAAGACAGGCTGTGGTGCTGATTCCCTCACTGCTTCATGATCCCAAGTTCCCAACCTGGACCTTCCCAACCTGATCTGAAAATCCCTCTGTTGCTTCCAAGCACTCCATGAAGACAAGTTTCACTGGAACATCCCCATGGAAATCAGTCACTCCTGTAGAAAGTTCATGCTTTTCTATTCACTCATAACATTAAACAATCATGAAAATATATAGAAAACAGAAAATGGTTTTGAGATGGAAGAAAATGTAGGTCTTGTTTGTGATAAGCATTGCACATTCAGGGGAAGAGCTGGATTCTTATGGGTTAACTTCAAAAGAGACAGTTTGGGTATCAAGGGGAGCAGAAAATATGAAAATTCATCCCAGGTCTGCAGCAGGAACTGAGGTTAGAGCTGGCGTGCCCAGGCTGCAAGAGGCAGAGGGTTTCTCCTGGGACTTTTACCTGTGAAGCAGCAAAATCTTTCTGGGCATCGAGTGCTTGGATCTGCCTTTTGAAGAGCTCAATCACTGCATCGTAAACCAGCTCATACTGCTCCTGCATTCCAGACAGAAAAGCATGTGACAGGCAGCACCGGTGGGACCCCTAAATGGCACCTCTTCCCAATCAAGTACCACCCCTGAGAGAAGCTGCCTTTCCTGTGCAGTGGCAGGGGGTGAATTCTGAGAAGAGGCAGAAGCCACGTCTCTCACAGAGTTCACACTGAAGCATTTGGGGGGTTTTAGGGGTGCAAACAATGCTGTTCTGCATTCAGCTTCCTCTTGCAGCTGAGAAAAGTTCCCACTTTATTGCCTGGACAGTTCCTGGTTTCACAGCACCAGCATTTGATAAATCACACTGTGAGTGCTGTCCCAGCTGTCCACAAGGAAATGCTCAGCTCAAATTAATTTCTGCAAAATCCTTGTTCTATTCAGAAAAGGGACTTTGCACAACATCTCCACACCCCAGCTCCCACCAGCACCGCTGCTCTGGTTTCCCTGCTGTGAACCCTCCTGGGGAAAAGGTGAGGTCCCAGCATGGACCAGTTGGAGACATTCCCCAAACATACCTTGGTCTGCACTATGCAAGGTCTTTGTGTGCGCATTTCCTGGATCAGACTGAACACACTGAAGTTCACTGGAACAATCTGGCAAGAAAGAGAAAAAACAAAATGTTTTTAAACTAAAAGAGGAGATATTTAGATTGGATATTGAGAAGGAATTGTTCCCTGGCAGGGTGGGCAGGCCCTGGCACAGGGTGCCCAGAGCAGCTGTGGCTGCTCCTGGATCCTTGGCAGTGCCCAAGGGCAGGCTGGATGGGGATGGGAGCTACCTGGGATAGTGGAAGGTGTCCCTGCCCATGGCAAGGGGCTGGAAAGAGAGGATCTTTAAGGTCCCTCCCACCCGAGTCTTTCCATGATTTCTATGATTTCTCTGATAAAAATTACAGACAGGTCTAATTCCATGAAGCTTCCAAGTCATGATGCAGTTCAGAGCACTGTCTGAAGTCCAGGCCTGCTACTGCAGGAATTTTTAACAAAGGGCCTGCTTCAAGTGCTCTCCTCCCTCCTGTCTCACACTTGACAGAAAATACCCTTTTTATTACAGCTGTGGGCAGCACGAAGGACGTGACACTGATTTCCCAGTTGGATGGGTTTGGGGGGCTGTAGAACAGAAGATAGCAGGTTCTCCTGTGAGTCCCAGCAACCTGCCCTGAGGCCAGGGATTTCTGCCTGTGCACCGTTGGTGGAGAGTCAGAGTAAAGCACAGTGGTGGTTTGGAAGCACTGAGTATCTGATGTGTAAGTGTGGACAGGCAAATACAGACAGTACAGACGTGTTGAAGAGTGAAGGTCAGCACAGGGCCGTGTGCTGTGAGCTGAAGGCCTGGCCAGAGGGAGCAGTGGAGGGGGAATTCTGCCCCACTGGTGTGATGCTGTTGGTGTCTGAAGAGGGAGGAGTGACACAAACTGGGAATGGGGAACCAGCACTTTGGCCACCAGCGCTTTCCAGTCAGGCCATGGGGAGCTCCCATCCACCTGAAATCCACCTGAGTGCAGTCAGAGGGGGTGAAAGGGAGAGGGGAGGTTGAGGAGGGACAGAGGGTGCAGATGCCATGGAAGGCAGTGAGGGGTTGGCACTCACCCCATCCTTCAGCAGCTTCTGGGTGTAGTCGATGGCGCAGATGACGCCGGTTCTGCCGCAGCCAGCACTGCAATGACAGCCACAGCAGGGTTGCCAGCACAGCTCAGGTGGGCACACTGTGTTTTCTGACAAGGATATTTGGAGAAGACCCACAGCCACCTGTCCTGTCCACACAGCAGAAAGTGCAGACCCGCATGATGCTGCAGCTTCAGCCCACACAGGGCTCTGCTGCGTGGGGTTGGGAGGCACAGCTCATCCCCTGAGAGCTGCTCTCAGTCCTGCTGTGCTGACCCACCACACATGGACCTGCCCAGTGGTGGGGTCTCTGACCCAGACCTTCTCACTGTCTACAACTCCCTGGCAGGAGAGTGTAGCCAGCCAGGTGTTGGTCTCTTCTCCCAACTAACGAGGGACAGGACAAGAGGAAATGACCTCAGGTTGCCCCAGGGGAGGTTTAGATTGGATCTCAGGGAAAATTTCTACACCAAAAGCATTGTCAAGCACTGGCACAGGCTGTCCAGGGCAGTGATAAAGTCATCATTGAGAAGATGTGTAGATGTGGCACTTGGTCGATGGCGGCCTTGGCAGTGCTGGGTGGATGGTTGGACTCGACCATCTTAAAGGACTTTTCCAACCTAAGCAATTCCATGATTCTGTGATTCTGTTGCTGGCCTGCTGCTGCCTCCTTCCCTGCCCCTTGGCTGTGCTGCCTGTCCTCAGAGGAGCCCTTTGCCTCAGGGCTCCCTACAAGAGGAGCTTGGCTGTGGGCTTGGCCATCTTCCCTGCCCTGTGACCCTTTGGGATGTGGAGCTCTGGGGCCAGCAGGTCACCCACCTGCAGTGGATGCAGACAGGGACCCTGTCATCGGGCTGGTAGCAGCGAATGTCCCTGACGAGCTCCAGGATGGGCTCGATGGATGAGGGGATGTGGTGGTCCGGCCAGTTTTTGTAGTGGAAGTGGTAGATGGTGCGGGTTGCCTGCAGGAGAAGAGCAGTGGCAGGGTCTGGGATGTTGGCATGGCAAGGGAAGCTGGATTTCTGCTCCATCTCAGCTCCCATCTGCATCAGCAGGCAAAGGGCAGAGGAACAGTTTGCAGCTGGCTTTGCTGCAGGAGCCGTTTTATGACATTCTTGGCCTCACTTACCCGGAGTCTGATTTGCCATGACTGACAAACAGCTTCAGAAACTGAGGTCTGAGTCTATGAATTTTTTACTTTCTTTGTTCCCTCAACTGCTGTCAAATCTAATTCAGCAGCCTGAGCAGCCTAAACTTTTCTGCACAAAATGTACCATATTTTAATATATTATTTATATAACAAAGCCAGCCCAGGTGCATTTTCTGCTTTGACTTTTCCTCCTTACCTCGTTCAAGGTCACCTTTAAAGTCCTAATCACATACTCATTCCTCTTCTCCTCAGCCTCCTGCAGAAGAAGAAGTCAGAGTCACATTTTCCATGGGTGCCCCAGGGTGGGTCAGGGTGCTGAGGGGCTGCACTCACACAGGTGATGGTGAAAGGGCCACAGTGCAGGGAGGAGCCGCCCACCTCTGCCCAGTACCGCTCACACTTCTTCTGTTGGGACAAGCAGGATGGGTTTGGTTATTCCCCACTGGCCCAGCTGGGCTGTCTCCTCTTTCAGTTTTCAGGACAAAATTCGTGCTGGGAAGAGGCTCAGCTCTTGCTGCTGTCCAGCTCCAGCCTCCCCTTCCTTGCAGCTACCACTGCTGGTTTTCTCTTTCCAGAGAGGTTCTCTATGGTACTAGAAATGGCTAAAGAATTTCTTGGAATCCCAGACTGGTTTGGTTGGAAGGCACCTTAAAGATCATCTCATTTCACCCCCTGCCATGGGCAGGGACATCTCCCATGGGATCATTTGTAACTGGAGACCCAGAAAACAGCCCATGCCAAACAGAAACTCGCTGTCACTAATGGGATTTAATAAAAATCTGCATCTCTCACCCTGCCCTGGCACGCAGAGGCCACCTGTGACATGCTACTCACCTTCCCCATTTCAAACTCCATACAAGCCATGACCACAACCTGCAGGAAGAAGGTTCATTAGAAAAGTCTGAGCAAAAAAATTTCTTATCCAGGCAGCAAAATTAAACTCACCTCTTGTGGGTACTTATCAGTGACACTCTGTGGGCTGCCTTCCCCCAAGCCCCGACTGCCAGACAAGTCCCACTGGGACATCACCCACAGCCTGGCACAAGGACCTGCCCAGCCACCACCCAAAGGCAGGGACAGCCACCAGCAGATTCCTGCCTTGGCACAAGTGGGAGGAGGCTGATGGGAGGGATGTGGGACACACACAACTTCTGGAGGGAAACCCTGGCTCACAAAGGACTTCTGGATGTAAGGGCAACTTCTTAAAAAATAAAAAAATAAGGACATATAAACTTTATATTTAAATATGAATCTGCACCTTACCAGGACTTCATACTCCCAAATCATCCTCCAAAAGTCAATGACAGTAGTGGGGAGAGGACCCTGGGTTGCAATGTATGCTCTTGGCCTGTAGACACCCTGGAACATTCAAACCAGACACGGACACATCTGTGCATAGTTCACCAGCAGAAATAAAGTCATTCCTCTCTCTGAATTTACTTCTATCAGCAAGCCCATTAAGAATTTACAAGGACTTTCATATAGCTGAATTTTGGGCACATACATGAACACAAGCAGTGGTGTGCAAAGAAAAGGCAGGGCCGAGCTGGGGAACTGGGGTTGAGCTGAGACCAGTACCAGTTGAAGGTGATGTGGCCACAGAATGAACCATGATCCTGTTGGGAAGGTCTTTTCTTCTTCAGAAGAGCCCTGAGTCGCTGTCATGGAGAATGAAGGGAATCTATCTATCTATCCATCCATCCATCCATCCATCCATCCTTCCATCCATCCATCCATCCATCCATCCATCCATCCATCCATCCATCCATCCNCCTCCCTCCTTCCATCCATCCATCCATCCATCCATCCATCCATCCATCCATCCATCCATCCATCCTTCCATCCATCCATCCATCCATCCTTCCATCCATCCTTCCATCCATCCATCCTTCCATCCATCCATCTATCTATCCGTCTGTCTATCTATCCACCCATCTATCCATCCATCTGTCTGTCTATCTATCTATCTATCTATCTATACATCTATCTCTCTATCCATCCATATATCCATCCATCCATCCATCCATCCATCCATCCATATATCCATCCATCTGTCAATCAGAGAAGGGTTGTAGGCCCAGGACAGTCCCCAAACACATGGAACTGCTGATGGAGCACTGGCCCACACTGATGTGCCCCCTTTGCTCGCCCCAGCAGCGG
Source organism: Lanius collurio (assembly GCA_020086605.1). Taxonomy (NCBI): domain Eukaryota; kingdom Metazoa; phylum Chordata; class Aves; order Passeriformes; family Laniidae; genus Lanius; species Lanius collurio. The sequence continues at coordinate 942,449 of JACBWW010000062.1, read as the reverse complement.
GTCCCAGCCATGCAGCACTGCAAGGTTTCCTGCCTCTGCACTGGTTTCAGCCCAGGTGACTTTGGCCACAGACAATTTTGCACCACTGTCACCCACCAAAGGCAGCAACAGCAACGAGGAAGTTGGGGCTGTGAACCACAAACTGTTCCACCCATGGCCCCAGCACGAGTGTGGCCCCTGCCCATAGCCCAGTGCCTCTGTGCTGCACGGAGGGTTTCTGGAGGGCTCACTGGTTGTGCACATCTTCTTACATCAGTTACCCTTGAGCACAGCCCAGAAATTACTGCAGAGCCCTTTGGTTCACCAGAGCCCCCGACCTGCTCCTCTTGGCACGAGCCACTGAGGTGGCAGCTCCAACACCTTTGCAGGGCCAAACGCCACAGAAGAGGCCATACCTTGATGAAGTTGGCATTGATGTAATGAGAATCTGTGTCGGATGTAATCAGGGACAACTCCACTCTGCTGTGGTCAACTGCAAAAGCAGGAGAAGCAGCAGTCAGTGTCTGTCTTTCATGGTCACTGAGTCCTTGGAGGGCAGCACAAGGTGTTTTGGGGGAGCACTCCTGTCAGAGAGCTCATCCAGGCCTGTGCAAGCAGCTGATGTCCCTCCCACACCTCCCTCAGCCCTGCTCAGAAGTGCTGCTGCCTACACACACACAGGGCATGGACGAGATCCTTTTGGAGAGTTGGGGAGGCTTTAGGGGAGAGCTGCACGTGCTGCCACTACCCCAGTGCCACGCTGATCCCCTCTGACCATGCAGAAAGCCAAGCCCAAAACCACCTAAATGCACTCCAGGCTCAAACCAGGTCTGTGGAGTTAGATACAAAGGTTTGAAAGCTGGGCTCAATCTTGGAGGTCTTTCCCAACCTCAGTGATTCTGTGATTTACTTTCTTTTCCAAGTTGGAATGGATGAAAGAGACAGTCTGCTCTGATGCTAGGACAGACTGTCCTTTGGACACCACTGCACCAAGCCAGGACAAGCCACAGCAGGTGTTGCCTGTTGTTTGCTTTGTACATCATGGAGACACAGTTGTCCAGAGGCCTTTGGATGCAAGGGATTGCAATGCTACCCAGGAAGCTTGCAAGGATGATCACTGGAGGATGTGTTTCCCAGTGAATAGGAGTTTTTCTGTCTGTAGGAAATACCACAGAATCACAGAATACCCTGGGCTGGAAAGGATCCACAAGGATCATTGAGCCCAGCTCCCTGCACAGGACATCCCCAAAATTCCACAATGTGCCTGAGAGGGCTGATATGTGCCAAAGTCTCCCAGAGCAGGCACAGCAGCAGCCAAAGCCCTGCATCTGAACAGCAGGACTCAGAGCCAACAGACAGCAGTGAGGTGCTCACACACAACAACTGTGCAGGCAGGCACCAGAGGATGAGAACAACAAAAGCAAGAAAAACAAAAGGCTGAGTAGGAACACGTGCCATTTCCAACCTACAAGGTAAGATGTCCTTGTATCTGTTCTTCTTGACATTCTCTGGCTGCTCAGATGCTGCTGTAGGGTAGATTTTATCCGATCTGTACTTTGTTGACTGTCTCTTCAGCTTCTGTGATAAAAGAGTGGAACAAATTACAGCAGACGTGCTACAGCCAGCGCACCCCTGGAGAGCACACGGAGGTCTCGAGGGGTCGCATTTGCTAACACAAAGCAAGGTCGGCACCATTAATTCTTTCCTGAGTGGCTTTTCTCAGAGCAAGAGTAGACAGAACCACCTGAGAGCCCCAGCACAGACTTCTGAAGAATGGAAAGTGTGTGCTGAGGCAGTGCCCACACGTCGGCTTGTGAAGTGACACAAAGCATCGCCCTCACAAGTGAGTGAGACCTGGGGAATTACTGTCAGTGCAAATGGCACCCAGATCAGAGGAGTGACAATGTCAAAGCACCTTTAGCAAATGGTACCAGAAAGGACAGGTAAATCTATTGATTTTTCTCACTTTGGTAGAGATGCTCCTGTCCGTAGCTGGAAGCAGCGGTGCTAAAGCCACTGAGGGAGCACAAGCAACTGGAGCAGAGTAGCTCCATGGACTGATGAAAGAGAAGGGAGAAGAAGTCCTGGGACAAACCCTTAGGGCTGCAAATCTCTCATCTCTTTCATTTTCAGGATAAAGCTGCAGCACTCACAAACTGTTAAAGCATCTTTTTCCTGGCAAAGCACAGAATTTTATTTCACTGCCACCAGCTTCTAAATAACATGTATTATTTGTTACCATCAGATTCTGGAGCACCATCCTCACTGTATTTTTTCTTTCATATTTTTGTGTCCAGGTTGTTGGTTTTAAACCAGAAAATTCAGCCACAATAGCCTAGGAGTTAAATCTCAGAGATCTGATGGAATGAGTCAGGGAGGAGGCACAGGAGGCTCAGGACAGTCCATGTGTCCAGCCTCTATTAATTAAGAACATGGGGCAGACACAGTAGGATAGAAATTGTGGGAGCAGGATGGGTTTTGTAGCCTCCACATCCCTGTAACCTTCTGAGCAATTCTGGAATTGTTCACATCCTCTCCTCCCTCCTTCCAGTGCACCCTCAGCTTCCAGGGAAAGCTTTCATGGAAGGGCCATGACTCCATACTAAAGCCAGTCTTCCCAGAGCCAAGGTCCTGAATCATCTGACTTTTCTGTCCCTGAATAATCTGTCATGAAACCGCTTGGGAAATGCCTGGCTATGAAAAAGCAAGTGGGGATCACAGATCCATGGAATATCCTGGGCTGGAAGGGACCCACAAGAATAACTGTCCAGCTTCTGGCCTTGCACAGACATCCCAAAATCCCATCCTGTGCTGAGAGTGCTGCCCAAACGCTCCTGGAGCTCTGGCAGCCTTGGGGCCGTGCCCATTCCCTGGGGAGCCTGGGCAGTGCCCAGCTGTGAAACTGCACAGACAGAAAAAGGGGACTCCAACAACCCCCTGTCATTTACAGTAACACAATCAGCACAATTTGCAAGTACAGATGCTCAGTCCCACAAGGAGAGGGCAGGAATTAGGGCAGGAATGGCACTGAATATTTCTGTCACATTTGGAAACACAAGCTAACACAATGGCCTGGTGAGGCCACTGCCCTGCCAAAGTGGCTGCAAATCAGGTCACTCTAAGAAGATCTTCTCTCATACAAGAGGAAATGCAGCCTTGACCATTTCCACCTGCCATTTTGATCAGAAATTAACACATGAGGCTGCTGGAGCCAGGCTGAGCAGCAGGGCTCAGAGCCCACTGCCTCACACACACAGACACCCGGCAGAGAGGGGAAACTCAGCAGGGCTGTGACGGTGCTTTGTTCCATGGAACAACAGACTGTCACTGCAGGCTCAGATTAATCACTTCCCTCCACCCCAGACACCTGGAAACCAAACACTCAGCTTTCCCCAAGTGTTTGAAGTGCCAGATTTTGCTGGTATGACAGAGCAAGTCTGGAGCTCGTGGGGACCCTTCAGCAACCCCGACCCCACAGCCAGAGTTCAGCACAGTGTTGTGCCAGTGTTTGGCACATCTCAGATCACACAGAGGTACCAGTTTTACCCTTCCCTTTGTCTGTTAAAGCTGGGCAATGTCACTGCCTCTCAGAGCAGCCCAGGCAGACTGTCAGAGCCACCTTCCTCCAGCTGACACGCCAAGAGCCGTTTCCAGCCACCAGCTTTAGCCACGAGATGGTGCGTTGGCATCTGAGCCTCATCCCTGGCACCCAAACCAAAAAATGTATCAGAGAGCTCACAAATTCAGGGCAATGCAGAACTCACGGGGTAGTGGGAGCCATTAGTATTTTTTGCAGCTTTTGCCTTGAGGCAACAAGAAAGTAGTTTCCAGGAGGAGCCAGGAACAGTGCTGGATGTCGAGCACACAGATCCCAGATCCCAGAATGGTTGGGGTGGGAATGGACCTTAAAGCCTATCTCATTCCACTCCCTGCCATGGGCACTTCCACTGTCCCAAGGTGCTCCAAGCCCCATCCAACGTGGCCTTGGACACTTCCAGCGGATCCAGGGGCAGCCACAGCTGCTCTGAGCAACCTGTGCTCCATGGAAACAAGGACAAGCTAAGTCAAGGAGAAACCAGAGATCCCCGGCAGGAACTCGTGTGCCACAGGTCTAACAGATTGCAACGGGGAGAAGGGGCAGAGGCTCCATATTCCTCCCTATATCCTCAGCTGTGTCACCAGGGCCACAGGCTCCATATTCCTCCCTGTCCCCCCAGTTCTGTCACCAGGCAAAGTGAAACCATGTCCCAACAAGTGCATTTGCCAAGCAGAAAACAGGAAGCACTCGGGTAATCAGTTAAAAAGCAAACAGTTCAAATGCAAACCATTAAATTCTTTTCATGTCTTTATATTCCTCTTAGCCCAGTTAACTCCTGGGTGTCTGCTAAAAACCTCCTAGAAAATCTCACTGTCACGTGTTTGAGAAGTGACCGAGCGATTCCCTCCGACATGAGCTGAAACGCTGAGCCGAGCCTTGAGTGAACTCACCAAAAACTCCTCTGAAAACTCTCCTCTGCTGAGCTTCTTGCCTTGGGCCCTTTCCAGGTTCTGTAGCAGGATCTCCCTTTGGTCCATGGTGCCGGAGCTGGAGCGTGCCTGGCCTGGCCCTCCTGGGAAGGGACATGTCAAGTGATCCGCAGCGGAAGGCACCGCGGGGAGCGCTGGCTGTGGTTTTCTGACTTCATCACAGCCCTAAAGGAAATTAGTGCGTAGCAGATAATCCTGGTCAGGCAACACAGCAGAACACACGGCACGGGGCCCTCGTGCCCTCTTTTCAAACCACCCCTACTTGGCACAGGGTGGGCAGCACCGAGGACAGGGGTGGGGGCACGTTGGACACCAGTCTGAGCCCCCCCATCACCCCAGTTCCTCCAGCACCATGTCCAGCCAGGGGCACCCAGGGGTGAGCACAGGGAGAAGCTGTGGAGCATTCATGTCCCAAGGGGCTGTGATTCACCAGGAGGGCTTCAAAGCTGGAATGTGGCTGGAAGAGTCCATAAAACAGCATGGAAAATCCACCATTCCCCTTCACACTTTTAATGTAGAATCCAGAATGGTTTGGGTTGGAAGGGACCTTAAAACTCATCTCAATGGGCAGGGACATCTTCCACTGCCCATGATTGCTCCAAGCCCCAACCAAAGCTGGCCTTGGACACTTCCAGGGATGGAAGTTTTAGTCTGTTTTCCACATCAGCTGTAAAATATTTTGAAGGAATCCTTCAGGCAGATGCTGACACCCAAACAGGTGTTACTGCCCTGGACTGCATGACTTCTGAACAGAGAAAAACCCTCCTTGTGCTTCAGGTCAGCTCTTCCAGCCACAATTCCCCACATCTCATGGCTTTTGCCAGAAGAGAGGATCAAATCCAACTCCAGCAGACTATAGAGGTCAAAATAATGATGCCAGCCTGATTAACCTCTCTCACTCTAACACTTGAAAATCCCCATAGGTAAAGGGGAGGCCATCCCCACGTGGGAAGAGGAGGCAGAGAGCACAGCTCTGGAAGGCCATCCATCTTCTCTATGTGCAGAAATGGGGAAAGCTAAACAAAACTAAGTCAAAAACAACAATTCTCAACCAAAAAAAAACCCCAAAAGATATGAGAATCACATCTTCCATATTTCCAATACCTCATGTGTTGCACAAGAGCTTCAGACTCATTGTACCAAGTCTGATTCTCTCCCTGACTGTAACTAGGGCCATTCAATGTGTCCCCCTCCGTGTTTTCTTGCAGATGGGGTACAGAGCAGCTCCAGGATTTCTGTATTCAGTAGCTAAAAGGCAAAGGGCTGCTAATCACTCTTAGTTTAAAATATCAAATGCTAATATTGCAGAAATAAGCCTTGGAGTCACCTGAGAGGGAGAGTGACCTTTCAAATAACTAATGGAAATGTTCTAAAACAAATACTCACCTGCTGAGTCTGCAGCACGAAGCACTAGCCTGGAGGCTTGAGCAGAAGTGAAGCCCACTTTTACTGCTAAATTTAAGAGAAACACAAGAAGGAAAACCAATTGATAACAAACTTCACTATTTTTGTTTGTAGTGATAGAGAATATCTTTACTCATTGCTTAGTGTCAGGTTCTGCTTGCAGCGTCTGGAAGAAGCACAACAGCTTTTTTTCCAGTCACATCAATGAAAAGCCCAAGTTCTCCTCTGGGAAGTAGCACAGCCCTTTCTGTCAACCATCCAAGTTCTCCTGAAAACAAACCAAACCCTCCTGTGTGTTTTAGAGAAAGGATCCGAGGCAGGTTTAAAGGGACTGGCAGGAAGAGGATGCAGACAGCAGGATGAGTGACCCACTGCCCCCTACAACTCTCTCCCAGGCTGATTTCATCCTTTCCCCTGGGAGAACACCAAGTGGGGGCTGTAAAACTGCTTTTTTTACAGCCCATCAGTCATTATTTTGATTCCCACTAAGGGAGCAAACTGAGCTTCCAAGATCCTGAGATAAGGAATTAAACCCTGAGACAGAAGCAGAAGGGAAGTTTGGTGCTGACTCCAGCAGGACTTTGTTTAGCAAAGCCATGCTCCTGGAGCTGCACACAGCTATGGGCATGGATTAGTTCCAAATGGAGTCATTTCTGTTAAGATCAGCTGAAATAAATATTTAGAAGTTACTGGAGTCTGCTGACCTGTTCATTCATCAAGAAAGGGGTCTGGGTAAAAGCAGCTCCAAGTCCCTTCCCAGACAGGGCCCAGACTTGGTATAGCCACAGCAGAGTAAACCATGGATTGCCAACAAATTATCAGCTATTTTATCCTGCAAACTGCATAATGCCAATGCTCCAGTGCAGCTCTCCCTAAGGACAGGGACACAAAACAGTGTGGAAACTTAACAGGAGCCCTGCTGCAGCTGACTGATGGTCTGCCTTTGAGTTCACCTGCAGGTTCACCCCTCACAGTAATTTGGCATATGAGGCTGAGATTAATTATTGCCCATTTGCTCCTTAAAGCTTTCCCTCAAGGAAGGTCACAGAGAAAAGCCCTGCTGGACACAGAGGCAGGAGCTGGGCTGCAGATCTGCCCTGATCCACAGCAGTGATCAGATCACTCCACCCACAGTCCTGAGGGTTGAAGGAACAAGAAACTCCAGAAATCAGCCAAGAATGATTCACATTTTTATTAAGAAAACCAGAAGCCTGTTTAACAGCGACAGGGTTTCAGTGAAGTGCATGGAAGGCACACTGCCATCTGAAGGTACAATCAAGTCATTCAAAGAAATCAAAAATTACAGGAAATCTGACAGAATAAGGTTAAAAGACACTTGTGCTCCTCAGAGACCCCTAAAGCCCTGTGAGGTCAATCCCCCTGTGTACCTCACCCTTAACCAAGGAGCCTGGCAATAGCACAGGGAGCTGGGGGGAACTTCAGAGAGGGCAATTCTCCACCTCAGTAACACATTTCCACTACAAAACCCATGCCTGTTTCTTGGAAGTGGGGCCTGCTGGTTCCAGAGGGCAGGATGCACCCTGCCCACCCTCCTCTGGCACAGCAGAGCTCTGTTCACCCCTAAGTGAAGCTACTACTGAAATCAGACAGCAAATTAAAACAAATGTAAAGGGAGCCAAGAAGGAAATATTCTCTCTTCACTGCACTGTTCCTCTTAATATGAGATAAGTGGCAGAGTCCTGGTGCCTCTGATGTTTTGGGGTTTTTTAATTTATAATTCTCAGGAAAAATCCTCTCCAAAACACCTCCCTGAATTCTGCTCAGTTCTGGTTCCGTCAGTGATGTTCGTGCCTCGTGACAACCACCATGGATGCCACCAGTCCTGTGACTCACTCCAGAGTGACCCTGTCCTTTCCCCAGCCCAGAGGGAGGGCAGACCCTTCTCCCTGCTCCGTTCCCCAGCTGCAGCTCCCCCCACACCACCCGGGCTTTCCAGGCCCAAGGCTGGGCTGCCAACACTCTGCACTTCAGAAGTACCAAACCAGGACTGGGCACAGCAAAAGAAGCCAAAGAAATCAACTTTTCCTGTGTCCTGAGCATGCATCCTGCTGGGAGCAGGGTCCAATCAAGACTCCAGCCCAGCCACTGCCTCCAGGACTGTCCTCAAGGCTGAGACAAAGACTTGCAGTGCCTCAGGCTTTGCTTCATTTTGCTTCACTGAAACCTGCAGCTCTGAATCTGTGGCCTCAAGCAGGAGCTCTGTGAGGAAGAGGCAGCCTGAGTCATCCTGGGCACTCAGATAAGCTTTCCAGGGCTGGGCTCCAGCTTTGCTCATGGCAATGGTCTGGATGTGGACCACACGAAGGGCTGTCTGGATGGTGTCTGGGTGGACAGGCCCACACCAGGGCAGAGAGAGCTGGCAGCTCGTGTCCAGGCTCAGCCACGTCTTCTCAAACTGTTCTGCAGTCAGGGAAACATCAGGGATCAAGCTCAGGCTGCCTGTATCAGGATGAGCCTTGAGGACTTTTTCATTCCCTTCAGACATCAGAGGATCAGGATGAACCTCAAGTACTTCCTTATTCCCTTCAGAAACCAGTGACTCTGAAAGGAAAGCACAAACACGTGTGAGATGCAGCTCCCAGTGCCACAAAGCCCCTTTGATGGAGCAGAGAAAGGCTGGAATCCCAGAGCCATCAGCAGCATCCACTGGGCTCATGAGTGACCAGCCACACACTGCACAAGGTGACCAGAACACCAAGCCAACATTCCCAAAGCACTCTGACCTTCCACACAAACCCATGGGAGAACATCTTGGCTGTCCAGAGCAGCTGTGGCTGCCCCTGGATCCCTGGAAGTGTCCAAGACCAGGTTGGAAGGGGTTTGGAGCAACCTGAGGTAGTGGAAGGTGTCCCTGCCCATCCAGGGGGTGGAACGAGAGGAATTTCAAGGCCCCTTCCAACCCAAACCATTCTGGGATTCTGTGATCTGCTGGCAAGGGGAGAAAGGCTCCCAGAGGAAGGTGAGGCAGGTTACCTGTGTCTCTGTTCCTGGAGTCAGCATGAGGAGAGCAGGAGGGTTCCACAGGCTGCTGAGCAGTGGCGAGTGCCCAGCGTTCTCTGCCATAAACTGTGGCCAGAGTGTTGAACTCCCAAGCCCAGGCATTGACAGGCTCCTTGGTCTGGTCCCCCAGGAGCCCCAGGGAGGGGTCAGACTTGGGGCTACACAGGACCCTCTTCACCTCCTCCACCCCAGACTGCAGAAGGCGATAATAGAACAACCCACGGTCTCGTACGGCCATATCCAGCTCCTCCTCTGGGAACACAGAGATGCAATTTATGGAGAATTCTATCAGCCACATCTCCCTAGAGTACTAACAATTACTAAAACCAGACTTCCAGGGATACAGTACAAGCCTGCTTGCAGGCAGATAGCGAAAGAACAAAGAAGAATGGTTGTAGACTAACAGAGGCCAGGGCTGGATGGGATATTGGGAAGGAATTCTTCCCTGTGAGGGTGGGGAGGCCCTGGCACAGGGTGCCCAGAGCAGCTGTGGCTGCCCCTGGATCCCTGGAAGTGTCCAAGGCCAGGCTGGATGGAGCTTGGAGCACCCTGGGACAGTGGAAGGTGTCCCTGCCCATGGCAGGGGTGGCACTGGATGGGCTTTAAGGTCCCTTCCCACCCAAACCATTCTGTGATTCCACGACTCCTTAACTCCAGAACCACCAGCCAGGGGCCAGGCAGCAGCCTAAGGCATGAAACCACCTTCCCCTGCCAGCCTGGATGGCCTCCTCAGAGCCAGGATGCTGACACAGCCTCCACACCCTGGGGGCACAGCTGGAGCAGGACCCCAAAACCTGTGAGGACAGAGGGAACCCACCTATGCAGTAGTAGAGCAGCCTGCCCAGCATGTCCTGGCACTCGGCAGGCCGGGCCAGGAAGAGCCGCACCAGCGCCGTCAGCAGCTCCATCTTCACTGCTGGGAACGCCTCGGACTTCACGTTCTCCACAAAGTCCTCCAAGACATAGGGAGCGTTGGGAATCTTCTCCCCATGTGTGCCCAGGAGCCAGATCAGCGCTTGTTTGCCCTGAAGGAACCACAGAAACCCCAGCAAACAGCTGCTGTGTGCCACGTGTTGGCACGAAATGAGCACGCTGAGAGAACAAGTCTGAAGATTTCTGCTTTCTGCCCCCAATCTCGAGGTAAAGGAAAGCTGAACAGTCATTGTCCACCTGCCCCCAAGCAGTGCCCCCTCACCTCGCTGTCCTGGATGGTGTCCTCACAGCCAGGCAGTGCCTGGCACACGGCATCTGTGCACTGGGGACACAGCCAGGCCAGGTCCCGGAAAGCACGGACCACAGCTGCAAGGAAAGCAAGTTCTCAGCATCCCCCAAAAGTCATAAAAAACACTCAGGAGAAAAAAAAACCCAAAACATTTCAAACTCCCCCACTCAAGGGGCTTTGCAAATCTAGCCAGGAAGGTCAGTGCCCTGCCTGTGACTGTGATTTGAGGCACCCTCCTTCCCAATCCCATGACACTGCATTTGTCAGAGCAAAGCTGCACCAGGTCTAAAATAAAGCAGTGAGACTTCAGATTGTTCCTCTGGCTGCAACCTCTCTTCTGGCCACTGACAGCCTTTAAAAAGCCTCTGACTCATGATGCTTCAGATGCATGAGGTTACAGTGGCAAATTAAAACTGACCCCGATTCAAAATGAGGCTTGTGAACTTTAGGTCAAAACTTTAAAGGTTTTGCTGCCCACTGAGAAACACCAACAGCTCCTGAGATTGAATTCAACAGCTGAGTGCAAATGTGTGGTTTCAAATCTGAGAGCAAGACCAGTTAAAAGAGAACAGCAGGGACAGCAGTGATGTGAAGGTGGATCTGAGCACAGAAGAGAAAAAAGGAAGCTTGGGTACAGACTATTATATGAGGAACAGAAATCACAGTGATTTAAAAAATCTATTAATCATCTTGGCCCTCAATCAGACAGTAAAATGTCTCTGCTGAGCCCCTCACTCCCTGAGTCAGCAGGTGGCAGCCAGAAAGAACCATGAACACAGCAACAAACATCTTCCCCTTTCCCACAGAGAGCAGTTCTGACTGAAGGAACACACTTTATACCCCTCAACTATCCCTGGAAAACTTCCACCTGAAGGTGCCAATTAAATTGAAAGCCAAGTGCCTTTGAGGGCCTTGAGTTTGGGATCATGAGCCCCAGCAAGGGCACCTCCTGAGAGCATAAACCAGGCAGCAGCCTGCAGTGGTTACCTGAGGTGATGTGCTCCTGCTGAAGCCCCAGCAGCTCTGTTAGAATTCCCACACACTGCTCTGTGTATGTCCTGGCAATATTGGCTGCAAGGATGCCAAAAAGACACAAAAGTCAACCTTTTATCAGAATGAAACAGGATTCATGAGCCCAAGTACTCATCACAAACTCGCTTTAAAGGAACAGTCTCTCTGCTTTCCTTTCTACCATTTCTGGAAGCGTGGCCAAATGAGCTTGTTCTCCACACCAAGGTCATGTTCCTTTTTTTGAGGCCATGCCTCAGAAGATTTCAGAACTTTCCTTAAATGTAATACATTAAAAAGGGATTTTGTTATCCCCAGCTTTCTCCTTATGAATACTGTAATAACTCACCTATTTTTAAAGCTCACAAAACCAGAATGATCACCTTAACTCTGCCCCCATCACAACTCAAAGAACAAGCAGGCATTAGAGCTCCTCCACCCTCAGCACAGCTTCACTGAACACTGCAAAGCTCATTAACAAGATGAAACAACACATTTTCTTTAGAGCATCTCCTCACAGCATGAGATCCAGGGATTTTCTGCACAACCTGAAGCAGCTCAATGCCAGGACTTCTGAAATAATCAGTAGTTCAGAAACACTCTGACAACAAAACACTCCTGGGGAGGTTGGTCTCTGTGCTGCTGCAGCACAGAGCAGTGATTTGGTGCTTGCCCAGATACCCTTCAGCAGAGAACAGCCCCCCTGAGAGGAGCAGGGCTGCAGCAGAGCCAGGGCACAGCTCTCACCTATGGCAAAGATGGCTCCCTGTGCCAGCTCCACCGACACATCTGTGCAGTAACCCTTCAGCTCCTCCAGCACCTGCTGCACGTTTTCATCGTTCACCAGCTCACACAGCACCTCCATCTTCTGGCATTTGATGTAGTGGGGCTCTGAGTAGGAGCAGAAGAACTTTTTGTAGTGGCTGCTGAAGTGGCCGGGCAGGCTCCTGAGGATCATGCGCACGTGGCAGAGCGCGGTGAAGCAGAGCTCCCTGCTCTCTGAGGTGCAGGCAGACAGCAGTGGGCCCTTCACCCGCACCAGCACATCTGCCTGCACATCTGGGTACTCCCTGGCCAGCACCAGGAACAGCTTGGTGGCTGCCATCACGACGCTGGGGCTGCTGCTCTTGAGGTAGCCATCGAGCAGGTTGAGGATGTCGAAGAGCTCCTCCTCACTGCGGGGTCTGTAGCGCAGCAGGAAGGTGAGAACGTCGCTCTGCCCCCACTGATCCAGGTCAGGCATCCTGCCAGGAGCACAGGCACAGGGGGCACGAGTCAGGGAGTGCAGGAACACCCACGCTGGGCAGAGCAGAGGCCTCAGCCTCCGACTTCCTTCCGGCCTCTGCTCCAAACCAAGTGGATGCTATGGTTATATCTCAAGAGAACTGCCCAGTTATTAACTCAGTATCAGCCATGTGCACTTCTGCTGGTGTTTATGCCAGGCAGCAACACTGACAAGAACCCTGGGCAGAGCAATACCCCTTTGTTCCCAGAGCACGCAGAGCTACCTGCAGAAAAACTGATTTCTTCAAGCAATGGTTAAATAATAGATCTTTCAATGGATCTGGAGAGACATACTAGAAAATACCTGTCCCACAGATATAACATGCATGTTATCATTTAAAAAGTCCCAAAAGTCTAATCACATTAACCTAGATTTCTCTGAAGACCTTAGCCTAAAGTGGTTTAGTAAACTTAGGATGGCCACTTCCATCTTTGGGTTCCTGACAGAGTCTTGGTCCTCCCAGAAACTGCCTCTCTGCATAGAAAATACAACAAGAGATGCTTCCAGCACCATCTTGATACTAAACAAACCTGTTGAGGAGATGATGGGCAATGGGTTTGTTGATGACAACTCCTCCCTCCTTCTTCAAGATCTCTTCCAAGGCCCTCAGACAGTTCACGACCACAATGGGGTCCTGGTCACGAAGCAAACTGTAGAGTTCATTCACCAGAGCACCATCTGCAAAGCACAGAGGTCCTGCCATCAAGTTCTGTTGGCACACTGCAGTTTAATCACTGTATGTGAGTATTTATCACAAAAAAAAAAAAAGATGTGGCTTGAACTGGGAGAAGGGATCAACGAAACTTCAAACTCTACAGGACCACCCACCCTTGGCACAACTTTTCCCTGAGGGTCTGTGTGAGTCAGAGTGGCCCCTGGCTTATCAGAGACTGGGGATGGAACAAAATCATTGAATCATAGAACGTTAAGGGTTGGAATGGACCTGAAAGCTCATCCAGTCCCACCCCTGCCATGGGCACAGAACACCTCCCACTATCCCAGGCTGCTCCAAGCCCCATCCAGCCTGGCCTTGGACACTTCCAGGGATCCAGGGGCAGCCACAGCTGCTCTGGGCACCCTGTGCCAGGGCCTCCCCACCCTCACAGGTAACAATTTCTTCCTAATATCCTAAACCTGTTCTTTTTCAGTTTGAATCCATTCCCCCTTGTCCTGTCACTCCACGCCCTTCTCCAAAATCCCTCTCCAGCTCTCTTCAGGGCTCCCTTCAGGTACTTGAAGGTCACAACATGGTCTCCCCGGAGCTTTCTCTTCTCCAGGCTGAACAATCCTAGTTCTCCCAGCCTTTCCTTAACTACCCCCCACTTGCTCTCTCTGCCCTGCAGCCACGACAACACAGGGGCAGCACAGAGAACCCAGGACGGCCCTAAAGCCTTGAACGCACATCCTGAGCACAGCACCGGCGTGTCCCCAGCCCCGCGGCCACCGGCCACTCACCCACTTCGCAGTCCCCCTGCAGCTTGACCATCTTGGCACAGCCCAGCACGGCCGCCCTGCGCACGTAGGACGCCTTGTCCCGCAGCCCGCTCACGATGGGCTGCTGCAGGTACTCCTGGATCCCGGGCATCCTGCAGGAGGGAGGGAGGGCAGCGGGGCATCAGCGGGGGCGGCAGCGGGGACATCAGCGGGGGCATCAGCGGGGCAGCAGCGGGGACAACAGCGGGGGCATCAGCAGGGCAGCAGCGGGGACATCAGCGGGGCAGCAGCGGGGACATCAGTGGGGGCGTTAGCCGGGCATCATCGGGGGCATCAGCGGGACATAATCGGGGTATCAGCGGGGCATCATCGGGGTATCAGCAGGGCATCAGCGGGGACATCAGTGGGGCAGCAGCGGGGTCGTTAGCCGGGCATCATCGGGGCAGCAGCGGGGGCATCATCGGGGGCGTTAGCCGGGCATCATTGGGGCATCAGTGGGGCATCAGCTGGACATCAGCGGGGCATCAGCCGGGCATTAGCAGGGCATTAGCGGGGCATCAGCGGGACATCATCGGGGCATCAGCAGGGTATCAGCGGGACATCAGCGGGGCAGCAGCGGGGACAGTAGCGGGGGCATCAGCGGGGCAGCAGCCGGGCATCGCGGGGCAGCAGTGGGGCAGCACGGACAGGGACACCGCCCGCCCCGGCCCGGGTCCCTCCGCACCTGAGGGCGCACATGGTACGCAGGGCGAGCCCCCGCACGGCCGGGCTGGGGTGGGCGCAGTCCTTGCGCAGGGAGTTGACGGCGAGCAGCGCCAGCTGCGGCTGCCGCGGGGCCTGGGCGCGCACGTAGAACGACACGAGCTTCTTCTGCACCACGTCCGACACCGCGCCCGCCTTCACCATCTCCGGGAACAGCCCCGACACGTCGGCGCCCTGCGCCATCAGCCTGCGGCGGGCACCCGGCTCAGCGCGGCCCGGCCCGGCCCGGCCCCGCGCCCCCCGCCCGGCCCCCGCCCGCCGTACCGGATCACACGCAGCACGGCGCCGCGGTACCGCGCCGGGTCCGCCTGGACGTGCGGGTTCGACAGGGCCCGGCGGAGCTCCCGCTGCGCCTCCTCGCCACCCAGGTACGGCATGGCCCCGCGCCCGTCCCGCTCCTAAGCGCCGGTCCTGTTCCCACTCCTAGTCCGAGTCCCAGGTCCTGGTCCCAATCCAGTCCCAGATCCCAGGATGCAGTCCTGGTCCTGGTCCCGGTCTCGATCCAGTCCCAGATCCCGATCCCGATCCAGTCCCAGGTCCCGGTCCCGATCCCCGATCCAGTCCCAGATCTCGGTCCCGGTCCCGATCCGGTCCCAGTCCCGATCCAGTCCCAAATCCCAGTCCCAGATCTCGGTCCCGGTCCCGATCCGGTCCCAGTCCCGGTCTCAGTCCCGATCCAGTCCCAAATTCCAGTCCCAGATCTCGGTCCCGGCCCCGATCCGGTCCCAGTCCCGGTCTCAGTCCCGATCCAGTCCCAAATCCCAGTCCCAGATCTCGGTCCCGGTCCCCGGCCCCACCACCCCGCGCACGTGACCCCTGAGCACGTGATGCAGCCCCGCCCCTGGCGCACCGCCCTGCCCCGCCCCGCGCCATCCGCGCCTGCGCGGCGCTTCCCGCCAAAACCGGCGTGAGGGGCGCGGGGTCCGTGCCCGCCATGAGCGGGACGGTGCTGCCCGGGACCCCCATTGCCGTGGACTTCTGGAGCTTGCGGAGGGCGGCCGGCGCCCGCCTCTTCTTCCTGTCCCACATGCACTCGGACCACACGGTGGGGCTGTCCAGCACCTGGAGCCGCCCGCTGTACTGCTCCCCGCTCACCGCCCGCCTCCTGCACCGCCGCCTGCAGGTAGGTGTGTCCCGCCCGCCCCAGCCCTCGCCGCTTGGGCACCCCCACCTGCCACACCCAGCCCTCATGGCCTGGGCAGCCCCACCTGCCTGTCCCAACCCTCACACCGCGGCCCCTGCAGGTGCCGTTGTGCTGGATCCGGCCGCTGGAGGTGGGGCAGAGCCATGTCCTGGGCGAGGTGACAGTGACACTGATCGACTCCAACCACTGCCCTGGCTCCGTTATGTTCCTCTTTGAGGGTACCTTCGGCACCATCCTCTACACAGGTACAGGGCAGGTTCCCACAATAATAGAGTCACAAAATGGGCCAGGTTGGAAGGGACTGCAGTGGGTCACCTGGTCCCAAGTCCTTGATCAAGCAGGGTTATCCCAGAGCACATGGCACAGAATTGTGACCAATTGTTCTGAAATATCCACAGTGAGGGAGACTCCATACCCTCTGTGGGCCCTGTCGTGCCATCCCTGTCCTTGCAGGAGATTTCCGCTACACGAGTGCCATGCAGGGTGAGCCGGCGCTGAGGGGCCGCCACATCGACCGCCTGTACCTGGACAACACTCACTGCCACCCCCAGCGGGCCCTGCCCTCACGAGCACTGGCCACACGCCAGGCTGCCCACCTCATCCGTGCCCACCCGCAGCACCATGTGGTCATTGGTGAGTGCTGCCCTTCCTCCTGCCAGCACAGCCCCTGGCAGGGCTCATGTCCTGCCCTGTGCCTGAGGCACTGCTCTCCTGGCAGGTGTGTACACCCTGGGCAAGGAGACGCTGCTGGTGGACCTGGCGCTGGAGTTCAGCACGTGGGTGGTGGTGAGTCCCTGGCGCCTGGAGCAGATGCGGCTGCTGGAGCTGCCGGATGTGTTCACCACGGAGGAGGGCGCCGGCTGGATCCGCGCCGTGGACATCGCCGAGATCCGCTGGGAAACGCTCGTCAGCTGGAACGCGCTGCACCCCACCATTGCCATCATCCCCACGGGCAGGCCCATGAAGGTCACCCACCCCAACATCCACCTCATCCCATACTCAGATCACTCGTCCTTTGCGGAGCTGTGTGAGTTTGTGAAGTGGCTGAAACCCTGCTCCATCATTCCCATTGTGAAGGCTGACATGTGCCAGGTTTACTTTCAGGAGTACCTGAGCTCAGCCCCCCAGGTGCTTCCTGACTTCAAAGTTCCAAAGCCCGTGCAAGAGTCTGGACAGCAGCAAAGCCGAAGGAGGCGGCAGAAACCCACGAGTCTCTGGAAAAGAGCCCCATCGCGTTCTGTGCCCCGAGGGGTCGTTTATGAGTCCCCAGAGAAAAATAGTGAGAAACTTGAAGCATTTACAGATGTTAAGGATCCTCAGCACTACTGTGAGCCAGCTCTCTGCTCAAAAGAAGACTGCACTTGTCACAGGGGTGAGAAGGAAGAGCTGAGTGGGGAACAGCTGGGAACAACTGGAGCAGCACCTGTTTCCAGTGAGCACCTTGCAACTGGATTTGCAGAGCAGTATTTACTCACTCCCTTAAATGTCCTAAAGCAGAATTGCTCAAGGACATTTGATGAGCTGGTAGAAGGCTTTTTTAGGAAGGGAGACACACCCTGAAAAATTGTGTGACGTTGCTGCCACTACAGCAGGTAGCAGTGTTTCGTTCTGCTCCCTGCTCAGGTTTCCCATTAGGAGAGAGGAGCTCAGCTCTGCAGCTCTCCTTTCTTTACCTCTTTACAGAGGACAAAGAGGAAACTAAAACCAGTTTGTAGATGGTATGTTTTAAAAATCTATTTATTTTTTTATCTCTCCATCTGCTGTGTCCCCCACTATGCTGGGCACTGTGGTCCCACTGCCTGTGCACCTTTTGCAGGGACTTGCCTGTCCCCTGTTACAAAAGCCACTGAGAGGTTGATTCAAGCAGAGCTGCTGAGCGTGTGAGCTGTCTGCAGATGAGTAATTAATGGCTGGGCTGTGATGAAAGGAGCAAGGAGGGGGAATCTGAGAGCCCCAAAGATTCTCCTTTCTGTAAGTCTGTGATACCTCACTGACTACGAGCAGTTCACTCCAAAGTGAATTACAAATATTCTGTATCAAGGTGCTTTTTAAAAATGCTGCTTAAAGAAATGTAAAAAATGAAGTGCCTTAAAGTCTAATAATCTGTTTTCTATCTGTTAATCTACTAATACTTCCAGCTTTTGTATCCAACCAGCCAACTGCAGCTGGATGTAATCCTGGTCTCCTGAAAGTGCCATCTCAATGCTAATTGTTAGTGTTTTTTCAGGTTTGTGGCCAGGAAAAGTAGGAATTGTCTGAGTTGAGTTGTAGGCCTATCAGAGTGGGCCACTATATCCCCTGCAGTCTCTGCACTCAGTGTGGCACCTCTGAATTCTGTTTGGTTGCAAAGCACTCCTGATAACTGCCACTGTTCTGCTTTCCCATTCTGCCTGCTCTTGTCCTGCAGTGGCAAATGGGAGGGGAGATAATGAAACATCTGCTTAGTGGTGTGATCAGTCTTAGCATTGTTTGGAAAGATTGTGACTGAACAGCAGAACTGGCTCTGTTAGTTAGAGGTTGGGCACTTTCCCACTGTGGATCAGCTGCAGAGCCCTGGCCTGGCACAGCTGGAAGGGTCTGTAGTGTGACAAACCACTGGGTACCCACTGCAGTTGACCGTGCCAAACTGTGCTGCCAATGTTTCAAACTGGCCCCTCCTACAGTCAAGGCAGCTGGAGTGGAAATGGTCACTGGACACTGTCCTGGAGCAACAGAGCAGTTTGTTCCTCATCTCTTGATCTCCCTTTTGTTACTTTCTAGGCAAAATGTTTCAGAATTTTCTGAACGTAGTGTCCTGCAAGGCCTTTCCAAGACACAGCTAGATGGGTTGAATTCCCTGAATTGAGCCAGGAAAGGAAGAATTTGCTCTTGGAGTAGAGCCAGGCCTTGTGAAAAGCAAAGGTGTCCCTGGATGCAGCAGTTGCAGCAGTCACAAACAGGGCTGTCTGGAACAGTGAGAGTGTTGACAGCCAGAGTGGGGTTGTTTGGAAAGCTGTTTGTTTGGCAAACATGAATCCTGACTCCCAACCCTGTGCTTTCCCAGGCATGGCAGTATTTATCCCTGTTACATAAGGAGTGCCTGCCCCTGGGACTGCTGTGGCTCTGCCTGCCAGCTGCCAAGGGGACACTGGAAGTGGCAGAGCAGTGTCCTGTGAGCTGCACTTCACAGGGCAGCAAGGGCAGCCTGACTCTCCTGCTGTGGGCCCTGTGTCCTGCTGCTGGGAGGTTTCTGTATGGATTATTTCCTAATCCAAACTCAGCTGCAGAGCTCTGTCAGGTGGGTGTGAGTGGAGACACCTGCACGTTTTGTAACATGGAAATGATAGTGCTGTGCTCGTATTGTGCTGGCTGCTGCTGCTGCCTGGGAGATGCAGGCTGTTATTTAAATATTGTTGAAATTCAGGTGACTCATTTGACAGGCAGGGGAGTGAAGCCTGAACTCCCAAATTCCATGTCCTGCTTTGAGCAGCCTCTCCACTGCTGGGGAGGAATGCTGGACTTCTGAGTCACTT
Source organism: Lanius collurio (assembly GCA_020086605.1). Lineage (NCBI taxonomy): Eukaryota > Metazoa > Chordata > Aves > Passeriformes > Laniidae > Lanius > Lanius collurio. Next base: position 923,151 of record JACBWW010000062.1, on the reverse strand, counting down.
GGGCATGTTGCAAATGACCTGGGAGATCTGATGTTTTATGGCATCCAGCCTTTCCTCTTTTATTCTTATCAACTATTTATTAAAGTAAATGAAGTGGAGAACCTCCTGGTCAGCCCCTGGGAAAAAAGGAGTTGTAAATGGTAATTCTTTACAGAGGTAAATCTGAGCTTTAATCATGCAAAAATAAGTAAACATTGCAGACTTGAGTCTGGGGATCTGTATCCTGTTTCTGCATGCTCAGTTAAAGCTGCAGAATAAAATGCTGGCTTCACTTTCTGAAGCTGAAAAGGTAATTCCTGCCACTTGAGGAAGAAATTACCCATCATGCAGAGCCAAGGAAGCCTAAAACCTCTCAGTGGCTTTAAAAGGCAATAGAAGCAGGAGAGACTTGACCAACAGTCAGTTTGTTGGAGACCTTTGGTTCAGCACAGCAGGTGAACAAGGCATTTTAGTGCCAAACATTTCTTCCCTGTTAGGTGTTTAAATACTACTTTCTGAGCATCTTTCAGCTTCCCCTCAAGATGGGTTTAGTGATGGACCTGGCAGTGCTGGCTTAATGGTTGGGCTCTGTGATCATAAATGAATTTTCCAACCTAAAAGATTCCATGAAGTCTCCTGGCAGTAAATATCTGGCCTCTTACAGGCCTTGTTCTCCCTCACACTTGTCTCCACGATGTCCCTGTTTTCCTGCCCCCAGCCTGGCTCCCAGGAGAGCAGCTGAGAGCTGGAGTGTCATGGAGAGCAGGCTCTGAGCCTGCTGCTGCCAGCTCGCCTGCAATGCTGCCCACAGGTGTGTTTTGCTCACAACAGTGACAATGAGAAGCTGCAACCCAGGATTGGCTTCAGTGTGGGATATCTGAGGGCCACATGTTTGGAAACTTCAGTTGTCCTGGCAGGGAACAGAAAGTGCTCTGAGCAAAGTCCTCCCAAATCTATACACACAGAGCACGTTCCATCTGCTTATCTCTGGTCCACAGTTGAGAACCAAGCCCCAGTGAGGGGAAACAGCTCAGCCAAGGCCTTGCAGAGGAGCAAGGAAGGAGCTGAGTTCCCTTTGGCAAGTTTTCAGTGCTGTTTTATCAGGCTGTGATCAAATGCTGGCATGTTGTGAGGGCAGGTTCTGGAGCAGAGCTGCCTGTGGAGGGTCAATCACTGCACTATGAACAGCTCAGTTGGCTCTAACTTCTCTAAAACAGCAGGAAAGCACAAAGGAGTGCCCTGTTTATGCTGTGGAGAGGGGAAAGTTGCTCTCTAGGTTGTTGTCAAGAGGCTGAGATAAAACTTGCTCCACAGAAACAAGTGTGTAATGTCACCTTGCAGGGAGCACCCCAGAGCGCTGTTGGGTCGAGTTTCTGACTCTGCTTCCCCAATTACAAAACCAGAGCACTTCCAACAACTTCTCTCTTCCCTGCTGCAGAGCTGCTGTCTGTTCCTGCAGCACAGGGGCTTCCTTTCTAGATTAAAAAAACCTGCAGTGGTGAAATCTTACCTTCACCAGAAAATGAAGTAGTTTGCATAATTACCTCTACAATGTGTTGTCACTTTGGGCTTATTCCAAATGAACCTAAAGCCTAAAATCTCTTTGTGCTTTTTTATGGAGTCCTTTGAAAATGTAGTAGAATGTGTTGAAAAGCTGGAATCACCTTGATAATCATGTGAGGTGCTGCCTTCAAGTGAGCTGTTGTTGGTGTTCTGTGTGTATCTGTGATTCCTTTGGTTGGATTTGGGATCTTTTGCCACAGTCTGAAGTTTTTCTGGCTGTGGCTTTGCACTTGGCTAAACCCCAGCCTGAGGCACAAGCAGCTGTGGGTTGTGCAATAAAACCTTTGGGACAGACCTTGACCAGGAGCCTCTTGGCTGGGACTTCCTGAGCAGGTGCTGGGCAAGATACGAATCATGTTCCCCACTGTCTTGGAGGTCACTGTAAGCCTGAAGAAAATCGTGCCAAGAGAAACGAGTCCCCCATGCAGGACTGAGACCACCCCTATGGCAGAGGGCACAGAGCTCCTGAACAGCGTTTTGCTGGAGGGGGTTCACACTTGTTGTGCTGCTGTTCATGTAAACAGGAAGCTGTGAGAGTTTATGAGGTTTTCATAGAATCACAGAATTGTTTAGGTTGGAAGGGACCTTAAAGACCATCGAGTTCCAGCCCCTGCCACGGGCAGGGACAATTTCCACTACACCAGGTCACTGTAAGCTCTGCCCAACCTGGCATTTAACACTTCCAGGGATGGGGCAGCCACGGCTTCTCTGTGAATCTGTGCCAAGGCCTTACCACCCTCTGAATAAAGAATTTTTTACCAATATCTAATCTAAACCTACTCTCAGTCTGAATTTTGGTAAGAGTATTTGTAATTGTTACTTTTAAATGTTGTGAACTTTTGCAAGAAAACCAATAAACGTCTCTGTAACATTGACTTTGGAAAAGGCTGAATTAAAACACTGTGGAGTTCTTGAGTGGGTGATGGTGACCCGACTGGACTAAATCCCTTCTTGGAAGCATTTGCCCGGTCCCGCCTCCCAGCGCCAGCAGGGCCATCGCAGAGCACATGGCACAGGATTGTGGCCAGATGGTTCTGGAATCTCCCCAGCGAGGGACGCTCCACACCCTCTCTGGGCAATCTGTTCCCGCACAATAAAGTTCTCCCTCATGTTCAGGTGGAGTTTCCTGGCCATCCTCGGCTGGCTGCCCTTCCTCTGGTGCCCGGCTCCAACCCCCGGCGCCGCTCGCCGCCTCCGTCCCGCCGGGCTCGCCCCGCCCGTTCGGGCCCCGGCGCTTCCTGCGGCCGGCCCCGCCCCGCGGTCACGTG
>JACBWW010000062.1:888632-919946 GCA_020086605.1 Lanius collurio | reverse complement strand
GGGGCCGGGCCGAGCCCCGGTAGCGGCCCGGCCCGGCGGGCTCCGGCCCTGGCGTTCCGGGCCGCGCGGCGGGCGCTGCCCCGGGGGGGACTTTGGGCCTGTCGGGGTTGGCTTTCCCACCGACTCTGTTCTTACAGTGCCTGGGAAACGGGCCTGGGGACGGGATCGTAATTTTCGCAGGGTCTTCCCACTTCCTGCGCTCTCCTGATCCTCGGTATTGTTTTCTTCAGCACTGGGTTTTTTTTTAGCGTGGAGAAAAGGCGGCTCGGGAGCGACCTTATCACTCTCTGCAACTCCCTGAAAGGAGGGTGTAGCCAGGTGGGGGTCGGGCTGCCCTCCCGGGTAACGAACGACAGGACAAGAGCACACAGTGTTAAGCTGCGCCAGGGGAGGTTTGGGTTGGACAATAGGAGGAATTTCTTCACTGCTTAGACATTGGAACGGGCTGCCCAGGGAGGTGTGGAGTCACCGTCCTTGGAGGTGTTTGAGCAACTGGACGTGGCACTGAGTGCTCTGGTGTGGGTGACAGGGAGGTGTTTGGTCACAAGGTTGGACTCGATGATCTCAGAGGTCTTTTCCAACCGAATTGATTCTGTGACTCCTGTCGTGTCCCGGGACTCCTTTAGCCCTTAGAAAGCTGGATAAAGAGCTGTGTGTTTCTCAAATGCAGTAATCCTGCTGCACAGTCTCACTCGGTGATGCCCTTAGGAGCAGCAGTTCCAGAGGTTCCCTTCCTCAGTGGTGGGCACCATATGGTGCTCAGAAAAACACTTGTCTTTCTGCTTTTTGTGCAGATAGAGGATCTTGTCCATCACAACCTGCTGCCCCTAATGAGTTCTCCTCTCCCTTTCCAGGTATGGCCTCACAGCTGCAGGTGTTCTCCCCTCCGTCAGTATCCTCGAGTGCCTTCTGCAGTGCCAAGAAACTGAAAGTGGAGCCGTCTGTCTGGGATGTTTCAGGACAGAGCAGTAGTGACAAGTATTATACCCACAGCAAAAACCTCCCAGCAGCTCAAGGGCAAGCCAGCTCCTCTCATCAGGTAGCCAATTTCAGCATCCCTGCCTACGACCAGAACCTCCTTCTCCCCGCTCCCTCCGTCGAGCACATCGTGGTCACCGCGGCTGACAGCACCGGCAGCAGCGCCACAGCGTCCTTCCAGAGCAGCCAGACCCTCACCCACAGGAGCAACGTTTCTTTGCTGGAACCATACCAAAAATGTGGATTAAAAAGGAAAAGTGAAGAGGTTGACAGCAACGGTAGTGTGCAGATTATTGAGGAACATCCACCTCTCATGCTGCAAAACAGACCTGCGGTGGGTGCTGCGGCCACGACCACCACGGTCACCACGAAAAGCAGCAGCTCCAGTGGGGAGGGGGATTATCAGCTGGTCCAGCATGAGATCCTGTGCTCTATGACCAACAGCTATGAGGTCTTGGAATTCCTGGGACGAGGGACGTTTGGGCAGGTGGCGAAATGTTGGAAACGTAGCACGAAGGAGATTGTAGCCATTAAAATCCTGAAGAACCACCCTTCCTACGCCCGGCAGGGCCAGATCGAGGTGAGCATCCTGTCTCGCCTGAGCAGTGAGAATGCCGACGAGTACAACTTTGTCCGCTCCTACGAGTGCTTTCAACACAAGAATCATACATGCCTTGTCTTTGAGATGCTGGAACAGAACTTATATGATTTCTTAAAGCAAAACAAGTTCAGTCCGTTGCCCCTGAAATACATCCGGCCCATCCTGCAGCAAGTGGCTACTGCCTTGATGAAGCTGAAGAGCTTGGGTCTGATCCACGCTGATTTGAAGCCAGAGAACATCATGTTGGTGGATCCTGCACGCCAGCCCTACAGAGTGAAGGTGATAGACTTTGGGTCAGCCAGCCACGTGTCCAAGGCCGTGTGCTCCACGTACCTGCAGTCACGGTATTACAGGTAAGCACTGACCCTGCTCACTGAACCAGGTCAGGCTGATCCTGCTGGGGCTTCCTTGCAGACACTGAGCTCTTCTGTCTAACCACAGCTGAGGGCCAGCAGGAAGTGATCAGCTTTGCATGTTTCCTGCAGATTTCTTCTAAAAGTTGGATGTAAATAAATAGAATATCTGCATTGCAAGGGTAGCCTAATCTGCAGCCCAGCACCTTCCTTTCCCCCTAGATGAGTGCACTAAGTTGGTTTTACCCTGTCCACTGGCTTGTCACACTGTCTGAAGTGGCAAACTGGAGAAGCAGTATGGTAGTGTTAAGTAGTGGATTTTGGGTTGTTTGCCATCATCTGAAACTAGTCCATTAACCCTGGACATTTAGAAGGGAGAGGAGTCAAAGGGATGCCAGTTTCTATTTGCTTTTGTTTCTTCTGATTCTTCATCTTTGTCTGAACCCCCTTTATGAGCACATGACTTCCTGTGTCAACCCTGGCTAAGTTATGCTTTCATGAGACCTGCAGCTCCCTTAGAGCAGTGATGAGATAGATCTCTGCTTCCCTTAGCAATATGTAGAGATGTCTTCTGCCCTACTCCTGCCTAAGAATTAAAAATAAACTATGGACAGAAACGTTGAAACTCTGAACCTGTGCATAAAGCAGGCTGTGCTGTTTCTTTCAATTATTCCTCCAACTTGGCTCTGTTAAGTGTGCATTTGAATTTAAGTAGCAGCAGACTTCAATAAATGGATACAGAAAGAACTTTTGGCTTCAAAGGGCCGTGAAGAGTCTGTGCTGTGTTGTCAGGGTTGCTCTGGGTGGAATGTGAGCTCACTTGACACAAAACTCAGGACTAATATCTAGTCCTTCCAGCTGGGACCAGACAGGACTGAGACACTCCACCCCACCCTGTGTCTCTGCTCTGTTTGATGTCTTCTCTAGCTCCTCACTTCAGTTTAAAGCCTGGCTTATTGTAGGTTTGCTCTGTTCATCCCTCATGCTCCCTGTGTTCTTGCTCCCTTTGTTTTTGTGTTGTTTTTCTTTTTAACTCTAACACCCAGTACCAGCTTTCCATGACATTCCTTTCATGTGATACAGACTTTTCTTAATCTGTTGCTCATGATCTTTGCTCAGCTTGTTGGCTCCAGTCTTTCCAATTCTAAACTATTGATTGTTATGTTTTTTTGTAGCACTGTGCCCCAGATCTCTGTAAAAGTGCTCACTCTAAAATACATCATCAATTTTGTTGTTGTTGCATGGAAAGAGGTGACCACTGGTCAAGATTCTGCTCTATCTGACTTGCCACATGTGTCAGCAGAGCAATTTGTGGAGGCCCATGGTGCTGTCCACTTTGTGGTATCTCAGAAAGCAGATTTAGCTGAGGAAAAGCAGTGAGGGGTGATAAGTATCTTCCAGGGGCTGCAGGGAGGGAAATTTCTGCTCCATCTGTGTGTGGGGCACTGGACTCCCAGCCCCTTGCAGCTCCCTGGGGTGACTGACTCTGCCAGAAAGGCAAATAACCTGGGATTAGGTGGCGTTGGACTGTCTGCTTGACTGAAGAATGCTGTGATGTGGAAATCTAGTATTTAGTGATATGTAATTAGTCTAATGGTGATGATTACTAAAATTCATAATCTAGGAATTTACGGGGNGGAGCTGCAGAGAGGCAGGAGTATCCATTTCTCACCTCTGCTTTGGGCTCCATGACCTACTTCTGTCCCAGCCATCCTGGCCTGGGGAGCAGCAGTGCCTGCTGCCAAGTCTAACTCTGCTAATCCAGCTCTGTGGTGGCCCTGCTGTTCCCTGCATTGCTGCACTTGCACAGGCTTTGTGTTCCCAGCCTCCCAAGGCACAGGTGTAAACATGGGGTGTTTGGAAATGCTGGGAGGGAGTCTTGGAGTTTTCTGCAGCTACTGCAAGTCCTTTCTCTTCTGAGAGTGCCTGAGTGTGTTGTCAGCTTTGGGAGGCAGTGCTTGGCAAGCATTTGTGCAAAGAGCGTTGTTGATTTTATTTCAGAGAGCTTAAGATGGTAAAATCACTTTAATCTCTGACAGAGCAGCTATGGAAGTGACCTCTGCCTGCTGTCCTGGTTCAGCTCCCATCTCATAAGGCTGCTAATTGCAGTGGTGTAAAAGGAGATGAGACAAATTGTGATTTCCCAGCCCTGTCTTGCAATCAGAATGAAATCAGGTGGCTTATGAGAAGTTCATTTACTTAGTTGCAAGGAATAAAATGCAAGACTTCAACTTGCTGTCATGCTGGTATTAAGATTTAGGAATACATAAGTCTATTCCATGGTGGAGTTAAAGACCAACAAACTGCCACAAATCTCTGTTTCCATTGGAATTGGTGGGGGATTTTTAACACACTTGTGAAGGATTGGCATGCTCTACATATTCCACAAGCCATCTATATTTTAGGTTTTTTACCAGTCCAAATACATGCAGCATTCCTTATATGACAGGTCTGGGTCCTTTCTGAATTGGAAATTTGTGCATCAGGACAATCAAGAGGGGCAGTACAGTTTGTTTGATGATGTCTCATAGAGTAATGGCAAGGAGGGCTCTGAAAATCCTGTGTGATTGTATGAATTGTATTTTTTCTGCTTGTGAGGAAAGAGATTCCTCTGGTTTGCACCTCTTAGCCTGTAGAAAGTTGTATCTGTTCTAGTTGTATCTACTCTAGTGTATTTCCTTAAAATATAAATGTTTAGCAGGACAGTGAGCATTCAAATATCAGCTTCTGCTCGTGTTTGCATAATCATTTTATATTTTCACATGTGAGAAACGTTTTCAAAGTCAACAGCTGCCAGGAACAGCCAAACGAGAAGGTAGAAACAGATCAATGTTGAGTAGAGAGTGTCATTATGTCTTAGCTTGAACAATCTGTTATTCTGATTACTGAAGGTGTATCATGGCTCTGGTTTTCAGGGCTCAGACATAACAGAATCAGGATAATAGAGAATAAATGAGACCTCACTGCAACAGGCAGCTGGTTGAGCAATTTATCTCTATTATAGAATCCCAGAGTAGTTTGGGTTGGAAGGGAGCTTAAAAGTCATCTCATCCCACCCCTGCCATGGGCAGGGACACCTTCCACTATCCCAGCTTGCTCCAAGCTCAGTCCAACCTGTCCTTTTCTGGTCTTGTCCTTTCTCAGGTGCCTTGTGCCTGAGCAGCTGGGCTGAGTGCCTTTGTTTTGGAGACACCTGTGTAGACACCTAAAACAAAAGGTGTATCTGTGTCACCACAGCACAAAGGGTGATTAACTGGGCAGTCACTTCTTGCCATGATCAGTTGGGGAGGCTGAGCAGTTGAGGAGGGTGAGTGTCAAATTTACTGGCACCTGTAGGTTGTGCAAGCCCTAGTTTATAGAATTCTGTAGAGGGATCAGAGCTGGTTTCAGAGGCTTTTTTAACAACTGAAGTATCCATAGTGTAACACCAGAAATGCCACACAAGCCCTGGGGCATGACCTGGAAATGGACAGCCTGGAGTTTAGAGCTTTTCTGTCTTCCTTTGCTCTCGTGTTAGTTATGCATGATGAAGGTCAAGGCTTTCGTATTTCCTGTACTTTCCAGAGTAAATTCCCACACCAGCTCACCAGCTCACTTGGGGTTTGCAGCACCTGGGCTTTTGTGCTCTATGCAAATGTAGGACCAGAATTTCTCCTGCCAGAACATCCTCATTTTGTTTCAGAACTCTGTGTAGGTGAAGAGCTGTACTAAAACATCCTTCTGTGTTATGAGTCAGCTCCAGACAGAAATCTCCCTGAAATTCCAGCCTGTTAGAGAAGCCAACCCTGCTTGGAGTGTGAGTTTTTTTTTATCACCTCCCCATGAAGGCTGGGCCAGACAGGTACATTTTGCATTAGGTGTGGTTGAGTGCACAGAAACCTGAAACACAACCTCCAGCTGGGCTCTCTGCGTCCATTTTAAACTCGAAACTCTCTGAGCAAACCCTGCATGAAAACCTGCTGATAGAAACCCAGCAGCTCTCTGAGAAGCTCCTTTTCCTGGCTCTGCAGGTGCTCTTCTTTCCCACATGAAGCAGGCAGCCTCCTGCAGCTGCTTATCTGAGGTCTCAAGACCTTCTCCCAGAGAAGTCTCTGTTTGCCAAAGCTTTTTTCCCAATTCTATTAGGATAGGCTTCTATTAGGATGATCTTGAAGGTCTCTCCCAGCATTGATAATTCTGTGGTGCTGTGTGCTGTCTCAGGGACACCTCACATGCTGTCAAGTGTAATTAAACTGATTAGTCAAGGAGTCACTTTATACAACTGTGATTTAAAGGCTTCCAAGGAGCTGGGGGCACCATGGCAATAAAAGAATCCAATAAGTGTTAAAAAGTTTGGGATCCATTCGGCCGCCCAAGGAAACAACTTCTGCTTTAAAGTGAATAATTCATGTTCACACAGATTTACTTGAGTGTGGAGGGACTTTATGCAGAGTGATTTATAGGGAAGAAATGCAGCTTTCAGAGTAGAAGATTTGACTTTGGCTTTTTCTTTCTTTTTCCTTTACCAGAGCTCCTGAGATCATCCTGGGTTTGCCATTCTGTGAAGCCATTGACATGTGGTCACTGGGCTGTGTCATAGCTGAGCTGTTTCTGGGCTGGCCTCTGTATCCAGGAGCATCTGAGTATGATCAGGTGAGAGCACGTGGGGGATGTGGGATCTTCACATGAAACCACAATTTTCTGTGTTCAAACCCTCCTGCCCCCCCTGTGTCCTGCATCAGCTGTCATTGGTGCACATTGCTGTTGTCTGAGCTCATTTTCCCTCTGTGATATTCCCATTGTCTCTGGGCAGGGAGCACAGAGTTCTGTGTGTTTTCACTTGAGCTGAGTGTATCCTGTCCAAAAAAGGGGCTAATTTGCATTTAAGCCCTGCTTTCCAAACCCAAAAGCTGTTGAAACACCTTCCTGCCAAAGCAGAAGTGAGGTGTGTGTGTCCTGACGTGGAACACCCTCTGTAATTTCACCATGAGGGCAGTTTTTCCATGTGGGGACACAGCAAGCCTATCATTCCTGCCCTGTTAATACCTACAGCAACCCTCAGTTTTTATGCAAAGTGTGAGCCTCAAGCTGTCTTTGGAATCCAAGGGCAAGACTCTGAGAGGCATCTTGATCTAATTAGTCCTTTCTGTGGATACTTGGCATTATTACCTGGCCTCGTCAGCGCCTATAAAAGGACAAAAAGTCTGTGGGAGAGGTTTTTTTTTCAGAGTAGCTTTTCCACTGGGGTTTTTGTGGTGGGATCTTGTTACAGTGCTTGGTATGGTTTTCCTTATGTGATAAAATACATGAAAACTTACTAAGTTTGAAAACCTACTTGACATGTGTCTTCCCAGTACTGTAAATTTCCAAAGGAAATACAGTGGTACCTTAATGAGCAGAATGAGTTCGAAAGTAGCTGAGGTAGGGCCTGGTGGTTTCCTTGTGCACTGAGTTTTGTGTAATTCTGAGAACCTTATCTGCTCATGTAGGTGGCTGGGGAGGAGCTGCTTTTTCCATTGCTTAATGACAGGATTTTGCAGCCCTCTGTGAGGCAGCGTGATGTGTGACTTCATGGGGTTCATTTTGATGTCTGAATTTCCCTTGAAGCCTGGGGATGACTTGGCTTTCATGTTTTCTGAGATTCTGCAGCAGCAAGTGAAAGTTGGGGTGGAAGTTGTGAGAGGACCTCTCCAGGAATGAGTTCATGGGCTGGGATGGGATTTACAGCTATTTTTTTAAACACCCTTTGGCTGTAAAGCAAGAGTTATGTCTCGTAAAAATAGAACTGTTAGCTGAACTATTGTGTAGATACAAGAAATATTCACCTGCAGACACTTAGATCCACCTTGGCTTAATTGAAAAGTGAGCCCATAAATTCATGTAATCACAAGCTGTGACAGTGCCCTGTTTTGGCACAGTGGCATAGCAGGAGTTGGGCAAATAAGGAATGCTAAAGGACCTGTAATTGAAGGTTTGTAATTGATAGTTACCTTAATACCTTATGGAGTTTTTCATAAATTTGCTGTTTCTTTTCTTTTGAGCATACCTTTTTATTTGTTCTTTCTTCACCAGTGTCTTGTCAATACCATCACAAAGATTCAGGTGCCTCTTCCAAATTTCTGAGCCTTTTTTTTTTTACACTTAAAAATAAGTATATTAAATGTATTTGAGGATATTTGGTCTTGGTTTCTTGGTCAGTGAGAGCTTTGCCATGACATTATTCTGAAATTGTGTGCCTAGAGTATTGTGTAGGCAGTCACAGCAATGTTACTTGGATAATTATGCTTTTAATTCTATATACATACATGATAAATTCAGTGATATTTTCCCCTCAAAATGTGTCGTTTTTACACTGCTCATTGTCTTAAAAACCTACAGTCTGTTTTAGCAAAAACCAAATTTCCTTCAAATAAGACAGATATATTTAAAACCTAAGATTTTTGTGTGATTGCAAAAGTGGCTTTATAAATACTTGAGACAGTCCCTTTCATTTTGCACATTTGCATATCTGGGCATTCTTTCTTTACAGGTAATTTCCTATTAGCTGTGAACCAACCTGGCTGTTAATTACTTCATTAGCTATGAATTCTTTATATTGGGAGTCCTCACTCTTGTAATTTTCTTTCCTAGATTCGTTATATTTCACAAACTCAAGGCCTTCCAGCGGAGTATCTTCTCAGTGCAGGAACGAAAACAAGCAGGTTTTTTAACAGAGATCCAAATTTGGGATACCCACTGTGGAGGCTCAAGGTTTGTCTCTCTCTCCCATCTCCATTTCTCTTTTGTTCATTGAGGAATTGATAGAAATTCCCACCCAATTTTGGTGTGCTGTGAAAACCCCGTGAGTGAGGATTGCCTTTGAAACGTGGCTGATTTGGGGTCTGTGACTGCAGGAGCTGTGCAGAGCTCCTGGTGCTGCTCTAACAATAGCAGCTGTGCTGATAGCACCAGTGAAGAGTGGGTGTTCAGTCAGTGAGATAATGGGTGCTTATTATGGGCTGCTCCTTCTCAGGGAAGTGTGTCATCTTGTTGTCATCTCCTGACAATACAACCAGTAAAAATACAGAGTATTTCGTGATGGTTTTGTTAGTTTAACAGGAATCTGGTTATGGGTTGGCAGAGGACAGGAAAGAATAGGATTCAGGCCCGATTTGCCTTGAAAGCTGAGCAGCAAAAAGAAGGGAATTTTGCCTTTCTTCTTTGTGAAAGAGGGATTTGGAATATTTATAGCCTCTTCCTAAGTCAGAAACCTTCAGTTCTTTTATCAAGCAGCTCAGATTAGGTGTCTGGTTTCTGCAAACCAGGCTAATGCACTACCTAAAGAAGCCTTGAAATGAAGTCATCCTGTTGTTAATTCAGCTTTCCATGAATGATCTTTCCAGCTGAGGAAATGGATCCCAGGGCTGTTTGAGTTTGACCTGCTGGTGTGTGGTGTGATCATTTGCTTCAGCAATTTCTTGTTGCTTTTTCCTTATCCATATGCAATATCTCAGTTTATATTAATGTTTTCTTCTATAGACTCCAGAAGAACATGAGTTGGAAACAGGAATAAAATCAAAAGAAGCTCGGAAATACATATTCAACTGTTTGGATGATATGGCGCAGGTGTGTGGGGCTCTTGGGACACAGATAACTCATTAATTTTTCACACTTAATTTAGTCATTTTAATTTTTGGAAGATCTCTGAAAATGAGGCTCCTGTGCTGGAGCAGTCAGTCCTCTTCCACTGGCAGTTCAGAGCACTGATGTAGGTTTACCATGGTGCCAGTTTGCATCAGAATTCAGTGGATTAAACGCAGTCAGAACGTTAATTATGAACCTGTTTGAAAGGTTTTGTGTTTTCTTATGCCTCAGTGTGCTAGACAGGGGTGTACCCAGCCTGTTCTCTGTATAGTGGAGCAGTAGGAGAGCTGAGCCCCTTCAAATGTGTTTGTAGGATTTAACCTCTTGTTAGTCTTTGGAAATACTCACAAGAAGTACAGATCATTCTTATTTTTATTCTCTCTTTAGAGGTAAAATGAAGGAATGGCTGAGTGGTTTTAATATCATGAGACCTTAAATCTTAAATACCAATTTTCTATCACTTTTTTAGCTGTTACCATCAGGTTACATCTGTGTAGGAATCATTCTGGCTTGCCAGCCCCTTATAGATTTCCCCAAAATGTGAGGGCATTTTACCAGGGAGTGGAGAATGAAGCCTGATTGATCCCTTTAAATAGACCCAACTCCCTGTTGAGAAGAAAATTCCACATACAAGTTTGACTTTCTCTCACAGAATGAGCAAGGGAAAGGTGGTGTGTTAGCACTGTAAAACCTGAAATGAGTCTGGCTAAGAGTCAGAAATGCTTAATAAATATTTCCGTGTGATGTGAAATCATTGAATCGTTAGGCAGCAATTAATTTGATGTTTGTGTGAACTGCTCCCATTTGATTTTCCAGGTGAATATGTCTACAGATTTAGAAGGGACTGATATGTTGGCAGAGAAGGCTGACCGAAGGGAATACATTGACTTGTTGAAGAAAATGTTGACAATTGATGCAGATAAGAGAATTACTCCACTGAAGACTTTGAACCATTCGTTTGTTACAATGGCACATCTGCTGGACTTCCCCCACAGTAACCAGTAAGCTCCCTTGGATGGGTTGTTTTGTTTCAGGATTTACTGGAAACACAGAACACCACTTCCCAGCTTTCTGTCAGTGCTGTTTGCTGCAGTTCCTGGCTGATCTGAAAATAGCAATTGCATGTGTAAGGAATGGAATGTTCATAAACTTCCTTTTCATGTTTTAGGACATTCTTTGTTGGTGTAAAAGAACTTAAACCTAAAGCACTTGCTTGAAGTTGGGAATCTGTCACATCCCTGTCCTGTTTTTACAAAATCTGATGTTTTCCTTCTGTCATTCTGTTCCAGTGTGAAATCTTGCTTTCAGAACATGGAGATCTGCAAGAGAAGAGTGAACATGTATGATACGGTGAATCAGATCAAGAGCCCTTTCACCACTCACGTTGCTCCTAACACAAGCACAAACCTGACAATGAGCTTTAACAACCAGCTCAACACAGTACACAACCAGGTATAGCATCTTTCACCTATTTTATCCTGATCAAAGACATGGAGTAGGCTAATTGGGTGCCTTCTGGCCAAAATTTAAACTCCTCTCCAAAATTCATAGTCTTGTCTCAAAGCTTAATTTTCCAAAACTCAGGCCAAGGAGCCTGTTTACTTCATGTATTGAAAATTTGTCTGTCAGTTCAGCAACATAAGTAAAGTTGGTGCAATTCATGGGTTTTGTTCTGTGTTGTCTTAAGCCTTTTACCTCAAACATTTTCCAGGTGTTTGCCTGCTAGTTTAATATTGATGGTTCCTGCTGTTTGTTTTATAACAAAGAGAGATAAGATTACAAGAGATAAATGATTTTTTGTTTGTTTTATTTTCCTAGGCCAGTGTGTTGGCTTCCAATTCCACTGCTGCTGCTGCTACCCTTTCCCTGGCCAACTCAGATGTCTCCCTGCTCAACTACCAGTCTGCCCTGTACCCATCCTCTGCAGCCCCAGTGGCAGGAGTGGCTCAGCAGAGCGTTTCCTTGCAGCCTGGAACCACCCAGATCTGCACACAGACAGACCCCTTCCAGCAAACCTTCATTGTTTGTCCCCCTGCTTTTCAAAGTAAGCAGAGAACCCTTTGTGTGGTCCTGTGGTTTCAGTCAATTAAAGCAGAAGTTGTGATTTGCACTAAACTGACAAAACCCTGACTTGAGAAGAGCTCTCTGTGGGTGTCACATGGGGCTCTTGCATCAGATGGAAGTGCAGAGCCAGGTCAGACATGTGCAGACAGCTTGATTCTCTTCCAGGTCGTGCTGGAACAGGTGACAGGATCTTGCCTGCCTGGGTTGCAGGCTCCAGCTGCTTGCTCAACCAGTTTTTCCCCCCCAAACTGAACATAGCAGCATTCCACAGAAATCAGGGAACAGAGGAGCCAAACCTGCCTGAAAATCAGTGTCTTGCTGTGTTTGTTATCTCAAGAGATATCAAGGTGTTTGAGCCTCAGTTCACAACCCTGATGCAGGTTTTTGCTACCAGCAGATTGTCACAGGTTGTGGGTCAGTGATCTTAGCACAGGCAGAGCTCTGTTCATGCCTCTGTTCATCCTCAGGGCTCTGTAGTTATGCTGATAACGTGGATTGCCTTAGTCTGGAGGGCTATTTGTGGTATGAGAACTGACAGTGTAAGGCTTGAACTCTGAACTTGTCTCAAGCAGCTCAGATTAGGTGTCTGGTTTGTGCAAACCAGACTCCACAGAGCTGAGCTGGCGAGGGCTGGCTGTCACCATGGCCCTTCAGGATCCTGGGATGCAGAAGTATTTACTTCAGCTGGTATTTTACTGGGGTTTTGTCAAAGCTTTTCTATCCCTTAATCTGACTTTATCCTCTGCCCTTACCTGGTAGGAATTTGATTTTTGGGAACAAATGAAAGAAAGAATAATAAAGCAGCTTAGTGATGTGTCTTGTCCTTCACAGCTGGACTTCAGGCAACTACAAAGCATTCTGGGTTCCCAGTCAGGATGGAAAATGCTGTCCCAATTGTGCCACAAGCACCTGCAGCACAGCCACTGCAGATCCAGTCTGGAGTTCTCACACAGGTAAAAAAAAACACCCCAACCCTCCCCTCCCCAAAGGCTCAACTGCAATTCCTCCATCCAGGAGAACCTGCCTGAGTGCAGGGGGTTCTCAGGACACTCTGAAAGGTTAACTGGAGGTCACTTCTAAGACAGTGTTTTCTTGTTTTGTTTGGTTTTTCTGGAATATTTAAAGTCTGAGCTATTTTATGTCATGTGCCTCCCTGATTTTAGGAGTTTGATTTAATAATGGGAATAAATATGTGGTTTTCAGCTGCTAAAAACAGGCTGTATTTTTTCAGGCATGGACACTGCCTTACAGGCAGTGCTGGTCATTTTTGCCTACACTTTAAAAACGTGGCAGGAGAAATCATTGCTGTGAGAAGTGAGATCCCAGTAAACAGAGGTGACAACACAGATTACTCATGCTAAAATTTCATCTTTAAATCAACACAATTATTTCTGAATCCTTCTCAGCTAGTTACATTCTTAGTGTGAATTAATGTGTAGCAATGACATATCTATTTCTGCAGTTTGCAGTTTAAGCAACATGCAATACCAAAATTCACAAATCATTCTAAAAATGCTGTTTAAAATATTGTAATGTGTCATAAATTAAAACCATTTTAATTTCCAAAAAGTAGTCCTTTAATATACAATAAGTGCCCACTGATTCACAAGTTGTATTCACTGAAAATTTGTAGTTGCCTTTATAATTAAGTGCATTTTTGATTTATTTGCATAGTTTTAGTTTCTGCTGGCATTAATACATACTCTGTTAGTTTTACTCTCCAGGCAGTATGTTGCACTTACTGACCTTCTTGTAGAGGAGTAATTTTTAGTTTGTTCAGTCCAAATATTTTGGTGGCATTCTGTGATTGCTGGTTTCTTTAGCATTAATGGTACGGGTCACAGCATCCAGAAAGCAGAATCCACTTGAAGGCCCACCTGAATCCAAGAGTGCAAATTGTACAATAACAATCTAATTTGAATTAGACATTTGAGGGGCTAATACATGTCTGGGTGGTTTCATCACAGATAATTTTGCTCTTTCATGATACAAAAGACCTGCTGTGCCTTCCATGAAATCCCAGAGTTTACTTTTTCTCAAGAGTTCTGTGTGTGGATTTGAAGGTCTGACAGCAAGTGCATGGAGCTGCCCAGGGTGTCTGTGCCCTGGCTAGTGCAGCGTGGCTGTCACTTGCCCTCTGGGACCCAGTAAAGTGCCAGTAGCTGAACTCCCTTTGGCTTCTGAGCTGTTTCATCAGAGAAATCCCGTCCCCAAATTTTTCCCCAGCTCTTTTTGACTTTTGAACTGTGCCATTGGAGAGATCCTGTCCCCAATTTTTTCCCCAACTCATTGTGACTTTTGAACAGTGTCACTGCACATGTGGTTCCCAGATTCCCAGCTCCTCTTGCTCTCCTCAGGGCCCTGTAAGTGCCTGTGGAGGACCTGCAGGGTCTGGGTGTCGGTGCCTCCCTTCCCTCCCGCGCCGCAGAGCGCCAGCGCGGTGCCCCTCGCCTGGCCCTGCTGCCCAACGCACTGACCTGCACTGACCTGCCTCAGCTCGTGTGTTTCACTCACTGCCTGATCTACATTTCAGGGAAGCTGTACACCACTAATGGTAGCAACTCTTCATCCTCAAGTAGCCACCATCACGCCGCAGTATGCGGTGCCCTTTACCCTGAACTGCGCAGCCGGCCGGCCGGCGCTGGTCGAACAGACGGCTGCAGTACTGGTAATTGCCTCCCTTGATTGTGTTCACTAACTGAGTTTTTGTTTTAACTTAGACTTGCAGAGGGCATGGAAGCATGTGCCATCTTGTGGCTGTGTTCTTGCTACATCTTAATGTCTTGTTGTTTTCCTCCCCAACATTGCTGAAGCACTGTCTGACTCTGACGTTTAGTGTGGCTCTGTAAAGAATCCAGATCCATTGACTATTCCCTTTGCTAGCCTAGTATTGAAAGCTCTTCTAAACTAGACCCTAGAAGAGTTGTAATCGTTCTTGTTCTTTGCTTACTCTCCTATCTTTGCCTTTTGATTGTGGAATACAAAGGAATCAGTCTTTAGCTTGACTCTGCTACAGGTACCTGGATGGCCAGAATTTGACCTACTTGGCAAGTTAGCTCCATATTTTTTTTCCGACATGTGTAAAGCTGCTTTGTATGGAGAAATGTTTTAGATCATTAAGCACAGGCTAAAATCTCTAATGACAGCAAATCCTTTAATGTATTGCTTTAGCAGTTGATTTCTCTTAACCTCTGTTGAACATTGACAATAATTTTCTGGCCTTTTGTTATTTATAGCCAATCGCACATAGCTTGCTTCATCCAGATAAAGATTCTGTTCTTCACAGATACTTTCAGTTGATATGTATTTCTTGGTTGAAATTAAAGGTGAGCTCTAGTATCCAAAATGGCAATAGGTAGCTTTTAGGTCATTTGGAACAATTCTAAAAAAGAATGGGGGAAGGGAACTAACACACCTTTAAGAAGTATATGTTTGCAAAATTGTCCTCTTCTATATTCTGGCACCTGCATCAGAAACAACTTTGCAAGTGCCACAAAGAAGTCATTGTAAAACTCCAGAATCAGATCAGTGAAGCTTATGAAAACATTGCAGTGCACTGAAGTGCTGATATCCTCACATGTCCTTCAAAGCACATTCCATTGTGTGAACCATGTTGTTTCTTGTGGCTTTAAAGTGGTAGTTTGAATGTCGTTTTCTTCCGAGAGGGAGGCCTCTGCTGAAGTGGAATTTGCTCGAGTCATACCTGTCCTGAAATTTAAACCCACTCATTTGAGTTCTTGTGAACCAAGTGAGCTGCTCCCTGGTTCTGAGGATGGGAAGGCAGGAGAGTGGGGTTCTCCTGGTCACAGCTCTGAGCTAAACAGACCCAGGGGTGCTTCTTCTTTCCTCCTGCTGAATTTTGATTGCTGAAAGGCCGCAATCTGGGCTCCAAAAACAGCAAGGGGTGGCTGTAGCAGAGCTTGGGACACAAGTGAGTTGTTAGTGATGTTTTCCAAAGTGCATTTGGGCTTTGATTCAACAGGCAAATTCTGTTCTGCTGTGTGTGTGCAGTGGACTTGAGGTTCAACTCCCCTGTACAGCAGTGGAGATCAGAGCCGGCTGTCTCCAGACTCTGAGCCTGCATTCTGAGTTTCTCTGGAGGACTTGACTAGTTCTGTTTGGATTCTGGGAGCCTTTGGCGTGAATTTGCTCACCTTTAGTGCTTCCGACACTTCTCCCTTGCTGCTTCCCCTGAGTTTGCATTAGCCATTTGCTAAGCTTTGCATATTTTTGTCCTTCCTCTGTCAAAACAGTTCGTCGCTTGGAAGGCCCGATTTCTGCCTCTCATTGGGAATTTATATCTTGCTGTATTAAACTCTCTGCTTTGTCTTGTGCAGGTGTTGGCTTTTGGAAAGACGCATGGTGTGACTTTTAACATATTTCTCTTTTTATTTTTTATTTTTTCAATGTTATTGTTATTATTATTCTGCTTATGTTGGCAGAGGTTTTAGCAGCTCTCTGCTTTGAAGGCTTCTTGTTCGGAACTGGTATTTGTACTAAGTGGATCTGTTACTTGCAGAAATAATGAATTTAAACCAGCAGGCTTTGCAGTTTAAGCTGCAAGAGAGAAAGCCACATATTATCAGTATCATGGAAATATTACGCTGTCAAATTTATTTGGACAGGAACATTGATAATATTAATGAATTGAACCTGCCTTCATGTAACTAAATTGTCTCTCAGTGTGGCTTTTCTTAAATGCTTCAGTTGAGGTGGGTGAATTTCCACAATAGTACCACCATCTCAGCTCTCTGAGTAGGAGCCCTGCAAGGCAGAAAAGCAAAAAGGACCAAATTGGTTTAATATTTTTGGGACATTTCAGCAGAACAGTGGTGTAAGTTTATGTTCAGAAAGAGTCCCTGGCAGTGCAATACCTGGCTGCATGTGCAGCATGATATAACAGATGACAGCAGTGATAAAAGAGATCAGCAGAATGCTGGGGAAGCTCATTCCTCTGGTTTTCTTGTTCTTGGGAAAACGTGCAAAGATGAGCTGTATCTCTGCAAGCTAACAATCCACCCCAGTGCATTTATTGCTTGGACAAATCTCTGCCTGCCCCTGCAGGAGCTGAAGCCTAGTGAGCCTCGTGTCTGTGTTTGTTGTTTTGCAGCAGGCCTGGCCGGGGGGAACCCAGCAGATCCTGCTCCCTTCCACCTGGCAGCAGCTCCCAGGGGTTGCTTTGCACAACTCTGTTCAGCCGGCGGCCGTGATCCCAGAGACCATCGGCAGCAGCCAGCAGTTGGCTGACTGGAGGTAGGGATTGCAGGGGCTCCAGCTCCCTGCCAAGTGGGAATTCATCCATCACTGTGCCCAGAATGCCTCCCTTTCCCTCAGGGGCTCGGTGCAGCTCATGGTTCCTGCAGTGCAGTCATGGGATTTGGGTCTCTTGTGTTTTCTCTGCTCCAGGAATGCACATTCCCATGGAAATCAGTACAGCACTCTCATGCAACAGCCATCTCTGCTGACCAACCACGTGACATTGGCCACAGCACAGCCTCTGAATGTTGGGGTTGCTCATGTTGTGAGGCAGCAGCAGAGCAGCAATGTGCCAGCAAAGAAGAACAAGCAGCCAGCACCGAGCACAGCCAAGTAAGGATTCCATTGCTTCCTTTCCCAGTCCTAGAAAAGACATGAGTTTGTTTGTGGAAGTTGCCTTTATGGTGAGAAAAATGTGTCTTCTGATCACAGAGGCATTGAGGGTGTAACTTTATTGTGCTACAATTGCATTTCAAGATATCCTGGAAAAAGCCTTTGTGCTGTAGTCCCTGATTTAAATTATATTAATTGCAGTGAGTGCAGGGACATGACTCACCAAGCACTTCGCTGTCTTTATTGAGGGGTTTTACACTCACAGGGTGTTGGTGCCATGGCAGTGCAAGTGACAGAATTGCTGAACGAGGGGTGGTGGCAGATTTCTGGCAGTGTTCAGGAGGATCAGTCCCATTCAGAGCAACCCTGAGTGCCTTTGCCTTGTCTGTGGCACTTTGCTGTTTGAGTGCCTACCCCGAGGTTCTGTTTATGTATTTCAAGATGCTTTTATGTTCCTAATGTTGTTTGTCCCAGCCTCTGACCTGGAGCTGAATCCTGCTGTGCTTTTCCTGCAGGCCCAGCTCGTCTCTAGAGCCTGTGCCCACCCAAGTGTACTCTCTGATTGGGAGCAGCCCCCTGCGCTCCACCTCCTCCTCCTCCAACGTGCTCGTCCCCGTGCAGGAGCAGCACCAGCCCATCGTGATCCCTGACACTCCAAGCCCCCCTGTCAGTGTCATCACCATCCGCAGTGACACTGATGAGGAAGAGGACAGCAAATACAAACCTACCAGGTGGGATGTTTATTTAGCCTCTACTGGGCTGTGCTGGGCTCAGCTCAGGCATCAGGGAGAGTGGGGGAACACGATGGGTGAGCCCTGAGCAGCCTCAGAAGAGCTGCAGAAGACACAATATTCTCCATCACATCTCTGTGGTGTTGTGCTTGTAGTTAATCCGAATTTAATCTGATGAGGAGGGAGGGTGTGAGATCCCAGAGGGAGATCTGTAACTTGGTGGGCAAAGCTAGAATGTTTCCCATTTGCATTTTGTCTTCTTTCCCCTGCAGTTTGGGTATGAAGCAGAGATCCAACGTCATCAGCTACGTCACTGTTAACGACTCCCCTGACTCTGACTCGTCCCTGAGCAGCCCCTATGCCCCAGACCCCCTGTCCTCACTCAGGAGCACTGGGGGGGCCCTGGAGCTGCCCAGCAGAGCCACTGCTGACAGCTCCAGCTCCCGGACCATCATCGTCCCACCCCTGAAAACGCAGCTCAATGACTGCATTGTAGCCACCCAGGCTTCAGGTGGGTATCTCAGGGTGCTGAGGGGCTTTGCCAAGGCTCAGGTGCTCTCCTGTCCCTGACACATTCATCCTCACAGTTTTGGACTTTGCACATTGGGTCTTTCTCAGCTTTAGGTTTCACAGCTGCTGTGTTGAAAGCCTTGGTCTGTTTTCATAGTCCTGGGTAGATATACCTTTCATTCACATTTGGCTGCATTTAGAAAGATCTGTAAACATTCCTGATGGTTTCTTAGTCACATTTGAAATCGAAATTAAAGCAAAGTCTCTGTGACAGAAACAGTCAGTTCAGTGCCCAGAGCTGGTTACCCACCAGTGTGGGAAGGGGAGGAGTGGACTAAGCTTGTGACATCTTCCAGGCATCCTGAGCAGCACCAGTAAGACCAAGCCAGTGGCCTCAGTGAGCGGGCAGTCGTCAGGATGCTGCATCACACCCACGGGGTACCGCTCCCACCGCGTGGTCACCAACGGCGTGCAGCCCCTCAACCTCAGCCAGGTGTGTCTGCCTGCCTCTGCTGGCCTTGGGGGTGCTTCAGAGCTGCTTTAGAAATGTGTGGGGCAGGGAGAAGGGCTGGGGTGCAAGAGGATCAATAGCTGCAAGTGCTAATTCTTTGGAGCTGATTCTGTCCTGGGGTGATGCAGGGTAGGACAGACTCTGTGGGGAGTACAAGGGAAGTTTCTCAAGGCAAAGGATTTGTTCCTGTACCAGAGAGCAGGAGAAGGAGGTGTGGTTATATCCATAGTCTCTCTGTGCTCCTTGTCACCCCTGTCTTGCAGCAGGTCCTTCTTGCCACTCAGGTGGGGAGGGTGACACCAAAGTCCAGCTGTTGAATTAGAGTAGCTTTGAAGGCACAGTATGAAGAGATTCTTTAGTTCTTTACCTTTATTTAGATCTCACAGAAGTCTAACCAGGAGATTAAGACTGGACTTTCACACTAACAGTTAGCACCCGACATCTTTGAATATTTCAATTAAAAATTTGATTTCACTTTATTTTGTGTCAGGACTCTTGATCTCTGGGTCACGCTGCAGCAGCCTCTCAGAGGAGAGGCAGTGTTACCCCTGCAGTTCCCTTCTGGCATGGGCACCAGACACGTTTTGTTGTGCTAAAATGGAGCAGCCCTGCTGCCACCCTCCCAAGGTGCAGAGGAGTAGATGTAAGAGGAGTTCTGGGGCTGGGTCAGATCTAGGACCTGCCTGCACTTGTCCAGCTGTGGTCCCCCAGGAGTGGCAGTTGGACCCCACTGCAGAGAACAAGTGTAACCTTTGTCCCCACGGGACTGCAGTCACCCTGGTCACATCTGTGTTAGAGAGTCATGAGGGAGGGTCTGTGGGTGTGTCAGGTGGGATGGAGGGGGGAGGGGGGCTCTGGCTGCCCCTTGCCCACCTGAGCATGAGCACTGACCTCATTTACTCCTCCCCCTGCAGAACCAGCAAACCACAGTGCTGGCCTCCCAGGAGAGAAGCGGAAACGCTGTCCCACGCCGGCAGCAAGCTTACGTGGCCCCCCTCACGTCAACGATTTCTCAGGCTCCCTACACGTTCCAGCACAGCAGCCCAGTGCATCCCCACCTGGCAGCAGCCACGGCCAGTGCCCACCTGTCCAGCCAGCCCCACATGTACACTTATGCCCCCACCACGGCGGCCACGCTGGGCTCCACCACCTCCATCGCCCACCTGTTCTCCCCTCAGGGCTCGTCGCGCCACACCACCTATGCTGCCCACCCCAGCACCCTGGTGCACCAGGTCCCTGTCAGCGTGGGGCCCAGCCTGCTGACGTCTGCCAACGTCCCCCCCGCCCAGTACCAACACCAGTTCGCTCCCCAGTCCTATATTGGTGCTTCCAGAGGATCTGCTATTTACACTGGATACCCGCTGAGCCCCACCAAGATCAACCAGTACTCCTACTTGTAGTTCCCAGTAAAGCACTGTCCTGCGATGGGCCAGAGAGGTTGGAGAGGGGTTTCAGGTGAACCTTTGCCTGGGAATGACTGCCTGGTTCGTGTTTCTCCCTGATCTGGTTGGTTGTTGTTCCCAAATGTCTCTGGTGAGTTCAGTCTCTAACTGAGCAGCATGCTTTGTTACCAGTATGAGGGTCACTAATTAAGTTTTTAAAATTTTACTTACTTTTTATAGATGCTTTTAAAAAAATTCATGGTCACATTTATTTAAAATAGTTCTGTTGTGCTCATCAAAAGGGGTGTCAAATCAGTGTCTTGGAAGACAGGTCCTGATTTTTTTTTTAACTTGTGTAACTTAAAAAGATTTGCAGACTCTATTTTAGCCGCTTGCACAAATCCACGTTGCCACTAAAAATGTAGTGCATGTTTATCTCATTACGTTGCTGGGGCAGTTTTAAAATCAGATTTACTATTTTAACATCTGTTCTCTAATTCAGTTTGTCTTTAACAAATTGCTGGTTCTGCAAAAGCCATTACATCTCCATACATGTTTCTGTCAAAGGTGTTTTGTTTACTCCTCTGCTTTGTTGAAGGACTGGTAGAGGCAGCTGCCTTTTACCAGCAACACGATACATTCAGGAGTCCTGTAAACCTGGAGTCTGCTTTTTTTTCTTGAAAATTCTCCACAACCCAGCTGAATTTTTGTTGTGTCCATTGCAGAATTCTTCTAAGTGATTCAGACTGTGTTCAGGATCTCACTGTGTGACAGAGCTCAGCAGCTCTGTCAGGGTGTTGTTGTTATCTCCAGTTGAGAGTGAATAGTGCAGCATTGCTCTAAAATTTGGTTTCTGCAGCTTATTAGATGCTGGCCCTATAATGGAGCTGGATTCCTTCACAGAAGCACAGGGCTTTGCTTTGTTCTGTTTTTCTTAATATTTTGCCTCACGTGATTCATTTAGGAGGGAGATGAATTTGAAATACAATGAAACATCACTGTATTGATGTGTACAGCTTTTTATACTCCTGTGAGCGTATCCTCCTGGATATGTCAGCAGCTACTCTAAAGCGCTCTTAACAAGACTTGTAAACAGTACGTGCATGTAGGAATTGCAACAAAAAAAAAAAAAGAAAAAACAAGACAAAAAAAGAGAAAGAAAAAGAAAAAAGGAAAAAAAAATCCAGATTTTAAAGTTTATTACTGAATTTAAAACTATTTTAGAAGTTTTGTATTGGTGGTGTTTTAATATTTTACAGAAAATGAAATATGTACATATTGATTAGAAAAATATAACAGGCAAAACTTCCTGCTAACCCCAAATGTTCTGTCTTTGTAATCAAAATGTGTAGTGATTATACTTGAACTCTGTACTTAGTGTTTGTCTAATTCTTAAACGTTCCTGGGGATGGAAGTGTTGTATCCTTTGTATTTAAACCAAAATGAATTGATTCATGTTGGAATGTATGTGATATAATGCAATGGTTAGAGCTCATCACTGTAGCACTGAGAGAGGAGTAGAGCTTCACGAGAGGAAAGGATACCTTGGATTTGTTTTGCACAGGTATGTGTGATGAAGAGTTGTTTGGTGTGTCCCCTTATTGTAGTGCCTTAAATGATGATGTAGTGTGACTAGAGTTTACAGTGAGCTTGCCTTACGAGGGACCAGCAAGCCCCCGTCGAATTGAAGCAATTCACCCACCCAGCTTTCCCCAGCCAGAGCAGCAGGATGGTGCAGAGCCCTCTCCCTGTCACCGCTCTCATCCGAGCTCCGTTCTTGTTCCCAGTGAAGCGATGTCCCCTTGAAGCTTTCCCTTGAAATGGCACATGTACTGTTAGTGTCTGTCAGTGCATTTCGAATAAGGTAGTGCTGGGAATGCATTGGAATGTTCAGTCTAATATTGCAGAAGTGATTAAATAACGTGCAATCACTTTTATTAGGTTTAGTGTGGCGTTACCTTCCCCCACAGGAATAGCAGACGTGTCGTGTAAAATATTGCTAGCTTGGTGATAGAATATTTATACCAAAGAGAGCCTGCTGTAAAGCACATAATACCATTAAAAAGTTTTATAATGCTACTGCTAATGTGGAGTTGTTGGGAAGGTCTGTCAGCTGTAGCCCTGGTTAGTGTTCAGAGGAAATACTCACTTTGGATAATCAGTGCAGGTTTTGGACTACACTTTGTTTTCTTGGGTCCCTTGTACTAGGAATTCTTTCTCATCTAACACAAAGTATCTTGTCCAAAAGGATGATATAAACTGGTTTGAGCAGTCGTGTTACTGCAGCAATAAGAGGTTTGGTAACCTTGAACCCCAGTTTATGTTCCGTCCCAGTGGGAAGGAGGCCGGTCCTGTGGCAAGAAATGCCCAAGTCATCATTTCTGCAAGCCCACGTTCCTGCTAGAAGGAAGTCTGGACTGGCCTGAGATGGATGGAGTGAGGGAGGGATGGAGGGCTGTGGAACTGGACGGTAGCATTAGCCCACATTGATGTTCAGTGTTTGTAGTCGGAGCACTTCCGTGAGCGTGCGGAAAACCAACCTTGCTGTGCCACGTCGTTGCTGCAAACGATGCTGTTTGTTGCTGTAGGCACTTTCTTGCTTTTTTTGACATTGCTTGTGTTCAGTACTTGCCTTGAGATACCTCTTGGGTACAGAGTTGTGCCTTTCCACCGAAAGGCAAACCAAGCTCCAACTCCCTGTTTCACAAATAGGACTTCATGGAAAACACTTCACTAACAGGAAAAAAAAAAGAGACCTCTAGCAAAATCTGCTAATAATTTTGAGAACTTGCCCACTTCTCCCTAAAAAAAGCATCTTAAAATGTCCGTTTAGAGACCTTGTAACACAATTAATCCCAATCAAATGTATTCCCAAAGCACGGAGTCATCTCCACTGCCTGAGTTCCCAGAAGTGCTGGAACCAGGGGGATGAGGTGGAAATGACACAGGTAAAATCAAACGTGCTCCATTTGGGACAAGCTGTCAATACCCCAGAGTTCCTCTGTGATACACAGCAAACCCCACCCCAGCAGGGCCTCCCAGTCTGGCCCCAGTATATGATGCCCAGTTTAGGTGTATTGTGTTCTGCTCTAAGGAGATACATCCCTTCTTCCCTTGCATATCCAGCCTCAAATTGGGTTCAAGAATTCACTCTCCTCATTGTCAGAGCCCACTACACATTTTTGGAGAGAAATCTGCTATCTCTGGATAGGAATTGGCATCCTTTAATTTTCTTCACAACTAGTTTGGGATTCACCTTTGGAACATTTGATAGTTGTGGTCCCAGCTAGGTTTGTCTGTGTGATTCTTGAGCTGTTCAATCAGTTTTCTCTTACCTGACCTGTATTTGCAGCTGTGATAGCCCCTGCAGAGGCAACTCCTGAGGCTTTCCTGCTTAGCACCTAATTGATGGGATGCAGTAATTTACCTCTGACTCAGCAATTTCTTTTAGTACATGAAACTAAATTGCTTCTAAATGACAGGATTGGCACAGCCCTGCTTTCTTTTTTTTTATTTTATTTAAACTTCTGAATGGTGCCGCATGTCCACATGGTTGTTTGTTGCTAAACTTTATATATAATGTGTGATTTCAGATTCAGCTTGAACTATATCTATCTCACTACATGTAGCAGTACATTATATGTAATGTTAGTATTTCTGCTTGAATCCTTGATATTGCAATGGAATTCCTACTTTATTAAATGTATTTGATATGCTAGTTACTGTGTAAAAATTAACTTTCTTTTATGGTTGTGCTCTTCCTTTTTACAAGCCGCTAGATACAGGTAGTTTCTGACAATTACTGATCTATGTTTGTATTGCTGATGTACTTAGGGGGTATGTAAAAATCATTTTAACAAAAGAAATAGATATTTAAAAATTTAATACTAACTATATGGGAGAAGGGTCCATTGTGAAAACATAGTTTATCTTTGGATTCAATGTTTGTCTTTGGTTTTACAAAGTAGCTTGTATTTTAAGTATTTTCTACATAATATGGTAAAAATGTAGAACAATTGCAATGCATCAATAAAAAGGGTTAATTTTCTGTACTCTATTCATTTGGTCACTTGGTTTGTTAAGGGGGGTGGGAGAGGGGTTTGGGGATATCCAGAATGAGATATCGATGGTCCGGGATGCAGACCCAGGGTGTGGGTGTGGGATGTGGACGAGGGATGCGGGTTTGGCATGCAGGTCCGGGGTGCGGATCCGGGATGTGGATGCGGGATGTGGATCCGGATGCGGATTTGGGAAGCAGCTCGCAGATGCAGCAGCACTAGGTGGCACACTCGCCCCGGCACAGCACCGCGGTGCCCGTGGCCCAGGAGCTCACAGCCGGTGCCGCAGAGCCGCCCGAGCCGGCTGCATCCAGGGCACGGAGCTGCAGTGTCCGTCCGTCCGTCCATCCATCCATCCATCCATCCATCCATCCATCCATCCATCCATCCATCCATCCATCCATCCATCCATCCATCCATCCATCCATCCATCCATCCATCCATCCATCCATCCATCCCACCACACCTGGGCTGACCCCGTCCCGGGGCTGTGGGAGCTGCCAAGTGGCCCCACATCAGCGCTTGGGCCACCTCGGGCAAGTGGCTCCAGAGGCCGGCGAGTGGCCGGGCAGCTCCGGCTGAGGGCAGTGCCCAACCTACCCTGGCCCCGATGGCTCTGCCCAGGGGGATCCGCAGGACCTCGGCACGGGGGGCCGGGCAGGAGCGGCCGGCTCAGCAGCCAGGACATGGGGGATATGGGGGACATGGGCTGGGAGGGGACACGGGCTGGGGGGGACACGGGCTGGGGGGGACACGGGCCTGGAGGGGACATGGGCTGGAGGGGACACGGGCTCAGGGGGGACACGGACCCGGAGGGGACACGGGCTCAGGGGGGACACGGGCCTGGAGGGGACATGGGCTGGGGGGACACGGGCCCGGAGGGGACATGGGCTGGAGGGGACACGGGCTCAGGGGGGACACGGGCCCGGAGGGGACACGGACCCGGAGGGGACACGGGCTCAGGGGCGACACGGGCTCGGGGCTGGTGTGACTTTGCCTCCACCAGACCTGGACAAGGCCGAGGCTCAGGTTGGCCACTGGCCTTGGGCATCTCTGCGGAGTAGGAGCCAGGGCTGTTCCCTCGCTGTCCCACCGGCTGTCCCCACATTACAGCTCATGAGGACGTGTCCTTCTGTCGCCCAGGGCTCCTGTGGCGCTCCCTGCACCCCATACCCCGCACCCAGCCCATCCCCAGGCTCCTGCCTCATCCCCGCGGCTCGGGGGCACTGCTGGGGCACGAAGGGGTTAAAGAGCCCGGGGCTGGTCTGCGGGGAAGGAGCAGCCTCTCCTCCCTCGGCACATCTGGATTCAATAAGGGCTGGGGAGGCCGGAGCATTCCTGAGCACTGAGCTGGAGGCCGCTCTCGCTGCCGGCCATGGGGCCCTGGCGCTGCCTGCTGCTCCTGCCGCTCCTCGCCCCGGCCCTGCGCGCCCAGCAGCAGCACTTCATGGAGTACGTGGAGCGGCGCCTCACCCTCCTGGAGGTACAGCCCCGAGCAGGGCCCCACACCCGCCCCACACCCCGAATCGCCCCACGACGGGGCTCCCACCCCTTCTCCATGGGGCTGGGAGCGGGGCTGGGTGAGGAGGAGCTGCGCTGGGCACCGAGCAGGGTGTGGGGTGTCCTGGCAGCCCCCGGAGGGTCCTGCACAGCCCAGCTCGAGGATGCACGGGAGAAAAACGGGCGTGGGAGAGCTGCGGGACAGGCGGATGTCGGGAGTGGGGGCACTGCGGGGCTGGGAGAACCAAGGGGACAGCGCAGGAATGGGAACGTCACGGGGCTGGGAACATCATGGGAAAGCAGGGGCATTGTGGATCTGGGAGCTTCCTGGGGTCATCACAGGAATGGGGGCATCAAGGATCTGGGAGCATCGTGGCGGGGTGGGGGGCACTGCGAGTTCAGGGGTTTCATGAGGGTATCGTGGGGGTGTCACAGGAGAGCGAGGGCACTGCGGACCTGGGGCAACACGGGAGTGGGGGCATCGTGGGTCTGGGAGTGTCATGGAAGAGTAGGAACATTGTGGGTCTGGGAACATTGCGGAGGCAACACGGGAGCAGCGTGGGTTTGGGAGCTGGGATGGAATAGGAATGGGGTGGGACGGGACCCAGAGACACGAGCCCCGTGTGGCTCCGGGGGCTCCCACAGCCCAGGCAGGCTGGGACAGCTGCCACTGATGGGCTATGAGGTTTGGAGACCTCAGTGTCCCCTTGGCCACCCCAGGAGAGGATCTCACAGTGGCATGACCAGAGCAGCCGCTACTCCACGGAGCTGCGGGACTTCAAGAACCAGGTGCTGGGGATGCTGGAGGCGGCCGAGAAGGAGCGGGAGGCGATGCGGGCGGAGGCCGAGAGCGCGGCCGTGCGTGTGGACCGGCTGGAGCGGGAGGTGGATTACCTGGAGACACAGAACCCTGCCCCACCCTGCGTGGAGGTGGATGAGACGCTGATGGACAAGCAGGTGGCCACAGCCAAGCAGAGGAAGAATGAGAAGTACACCAAGCTCACAGGTGAGGGGCTGCCGTGGCTCCCTGGGGGATGGTCCTGTGTGAGGGTACCCCGACCCTTCCCAGCCCATCCCAGTCTGTCCCCCACAGGGTGTGGCACTGTGTCCTAGCAGGGCATCTCAGGTGCCTCTGGCACAAGCTCCTGCATCCCCCAAGCCTGGGAGCTCCAAGCTCCAGGCCAGAGCCCTGTGCATCTCCAAAGCCTCTGGAGCAGGGCTGGGGTGAGGGTGGGTCCCCTGCCTGTGGCATGGGTGCAGTAGGGGACTTCTCAATGCCACCAGGGATGCACTTAAACCCCTTCAGAGTTTTCGAGGCAATTGCCTGAGGGCTGGGGTGGGGCAGGGTGAGAACCTAGCATGGGGCAGCAGCAGCAGTCCCGCTGCAGGGCCGGGCAGTTCCCAGGCTGTCACGGCTGCCCCATTGCAGATTGCAGTGACACCATCGCCAGCGTCAGGGCCATGAAGATCCTGAAGCGTTTTGGCAGCACCTCGGGGCTCTGGACCAAGGACGCTGCAGGGAGCTCGGAGAAGATCTACGTGTTCGACGGCACCGCCAATGACACCGTTTACGTCTTCCCCCGCATGCGGGAGTTCACCCTCTTCTCTGCCACCCGCAAGGCCGCCCGCATCAAACTGCCCTACCCCTGGGTGGGCACCGGGCACCTCGTCTATGATGGGCACCTCTACTACATCCGCCAGCAGGGCCTGTCCTTCCAGGTGATCAAGTTCAACCTGGCCAACAAGACGGTGGTGGACAGCTCAGTGTTCCCGGCCGAGGAGCAGATCCCCGTCTTTGGGCTCTCCCCCTCCACTTACATCGAGGTGTCGGCGGACGAGGAGGGGCTCTGGGCCATCTATGCCACCAAGGAGGACGAGAAGAACATGTGCCTGGCCAAGCTGGACCCCGCCTCGCTGGACATCGAGCAGATGTGGGACACGCCGTGCCCGCGGGAGAACGCCGAGGGCGCCTTCGTGGTGTGCGGGGCGCTGCACGTGGTGTACAACACGCGCCTGCCCAGCCGCGCCCGCGTCCAGTGCGTCTTCGACGTCAGTGGCACCCTGGCCCCCGAGGACGCCTCCCTCGTCTACTTCCCCAAGCGTTATGGATCCCACTCCAGCCTCAAGTACAGCCCCCGGGAGAGGCAGATCTACGCCTGGGACGACGGCTACCAGATCATTTACCGCATGGAGATGAAGAAGAAGCTGGAGGTCTGAGGGGCCCCCGGCACTGCCCAGCCCGGCCCGCAGGACGGCGTCTCTGCCCCTTCTCCCATCACTGTGAAATGAGGAAATGCTGGACCCCCACCCCAGCCACCCCCCGGCACTGGGTGTGCCTGCCTGGGAGCACCCTGCAGAGTCCTGGACTAATTTAATGAGGTTTTCTTTTCTGCTATAATGAATAAATAGTACGCAGCGAAGTGCAGCCACCTGCCTGGGGGAGCGTGGGGCGCTGGGCAGGGCTGTCAGAGCCCTGAGCTCCAGGTTGCCCCTGAGACACCCCAAAAGCCACTTCCCAAGTGTGGGGTGTCCGTGCAGGGCTCGGAGCAGGGAGCACAGACAGACCTTGGGAGGGTGCCTGGGCAGGGGGCTGGCCTGGGGCTTAGGGCAG
Source organism: Lanius collurio (assembly GCA_020086605.1). Lineage (NCBI taxonomy): Eukaryota > Metazoa > Chordata > Aves > Passeriformes > Laniidae > Lanius > Lanius collurio. Next base: position 891,456 of record JACBWW010000062.1, on the reverse strand, counting down.
GGGTTTTATGTTGGGGAGTTTGGGGGAGGGTTTTGGAAGGGCTTAGGGCAGAGATTGAAGCTGAGGTTTTGGGCAGGCTGCTGGTCAGGGCCAGCTTGTTTTACATGTACAAAACTGTGAGCAAACAGCAAAATCCCTTAATCTGGGAGGACAATAGGAGATTTCCCTCCCATGCCGGGGCGGTGCCCCAGCCAGCAGGCCCCAGATGTTGCTGATTTACTGAGTTTGTTTCTGATGAAGCACAGCAGAGTTCCCCCTGCAGCTGCAGAATCTCCACCTTACGGAAAGCCCCGGGTTCCCCCTTCCCCTTCCCTCTTCCTCTGGCACCGAGTTCCTGCACAGAGCAGCCCCAGAGGGGATGGGGCAGGACAGGGCAGGCGCTGGGAGCTCCTGGGGGCTGGGGACAGCCCCACGTTGCCCCCAGGCCGTGTCCCTCCTGCCCCAGCAGAGACTGTCCCTCGTGTTCTCTCACCCCCCACCCCTGCAGGGTGCAGGATTTGTCCCATCTCTGTCCCTGGGCCCCCCAGAAAGGCAGAATTGCTGTGATTTGATCCCTTCACAACATTCTGAGGGCACAGAGGATGGATTAGGAGGTGTTTCAGTGCCGTGAGCGTCCCTTTTTCCCATCAGAGGTCAATTCTGGGGACAAGCATTGAAGCCATGGGCCGGGCTGGCTGGGTGAGGGTTGCATCCTGCTGCTGCCAGTGCCAGGCTGCCTTTGGGATGAGAGGCCAGGAGCTGCCTGGGCACTCCAGGGAGGTGCCAGCCCCATGGGGAGCACCATTGCCAAGCACCAGAGGGCCCCCATGGCCACCTGCTCTCCTGGGGCTGTGGCGTGGCCACCCAAAAGCCCATCCAGCATCCCCCCATGCCCAGCTCCAGCCAAACTGTCCTGCCATGTGGAGGGCACTTGGTATTTGCCTCAAGTTCTTTGGTATTATAATCAAATTGGTTGCATAAGAAAAATCTTCAAATACCCACTTTGAATGACTGTAATTGGCTGGTGCTGAAAGTTCAACACACAGTGCAAGTCAAGCAGAGAAACCATCCAAGTGTGAAGGACTCTGTGAACTGTCAAGTTAATTTATGGCCCTTTTCAAGATCAATAATGGCGGTAACAGAAATATAATTTTCAGAAATCTCACAGTAGTAAATAATTACACCGCTGATTTCTCCAGCTTGAATTAAAACTGATGGGGCGGTAATGATTCTGCACAGAAACCATCTTGTAGCCTGGAACGAGTCCTGCACAATCAGACCTGCACTTTCCTGTGACACCTGGAGCCTTCTCTCCCCAGGGTGAACACCCCCAGCCCTCCCAGCCTGGCTCCAGAGGGGCTCCAGCCCTCGGAGCAACTCCAGGTCCTCCCTGTGCTGAGGACCGTGGGCAGAGATGGCCCTCACTAAACCAGGTCAATCAGAGCCCCACAAGTTCCGGTGGGATTTGTTTTGTGCAAACACTTTGGGATTGAGGAGTAAAATGAGCAAAATAACTGCAGTGCCCGATGGGTTTCTAGAGCACAGCACTTATCTCACACTCCTTCTTCACTCCGTCTTCAAAGTACTCCAGGAAACATCACCTAATTAATCCTTGGGATAATTCCTGCAAAACGGAGCAGGCTGATCTCCATCTGCTGACAAACACAGAGACAGGAGCCACGCGTGGCCGTGAGGGGAGGTTCGGCTGAGCCGGCTGCTGGCACTTTGTGACACGGGGTGGGGACCCTCAGTGCTCGGATCCCCCCAGCTCATGGAACCAGGAAATACCCTGAGCTGGAAGGGATCCACCAGGACCATCCAGGGCAGCCCCTGGCCCTGCACAGACCCCCCAACAACCCCACCCTGGGCACCCAAACACTCCTGGAGCTCTGGCAGCTTCGGGGCCGTGCCCATTCCCTGGGGAGCCTGGGCAGTGCCAGCACCCTCTGGGGAAGAGCCTTTCCCTGATACCCAACCCTGGCACTGCTCCAGCTGCTCCCTCAGGTCCTGTCCCTGCTCACAGAGAGCAGATTGTCCCCAGGCTGCCTCCAGGATGGGGTCACCCTTCTCATCCTGCCAGAGCTGAGTCCCTGCCATCCCCCAGTGCCATGGAGGGGTGTGAGGGACCTCACAGTGGCCTGTCTGGGTGACTCTGCAGCCAGATATCCCACAGGAGAAGGGTCACTCACGGAAAAGAGGAGCAGCAGGGACACAGGTTCCTGTTTGCCATGGGATGGACCCCCCCACACCCCCACGGGCGTGGCTCTGCCTCCTGCAGGTGCCAGAACTCACCATCTCCTGCTGGGACTATCGATTCCTTTCTTTTCTTGTTTAAATATTTATTGACCCCATTAGGAGAAAGCAAAGGTTGTACCACAGCTGGGGGAGTTGTTGTCAGAGCCCTTGGTGCCCTCAGGGGTACTGATTACCCCCACCAGCCACCCTGGCACTGCCCAGCCCCAGACAGGACCCTCAGTGGGAGCAGCAGCACCTCCAGCCCTGCCTGTGGGGTGGCCTGTGCTCCCTCGGTGGGACCCAGCAATCCCCGGTGGGATGCAGGGACCCCAGAAGGATGCAGGGACCCCAGTGGGATGCAGGGACCACAGAAGGATGCAGGGACCACAGAAGGATGCAGGGACCACAATGGGATGCAGGGACCACAGTGGGATGCAGGGACCCCAGAAGGATGCAGGGACCACAACGGGATGCAGGGACCACAGTGGGATGCAGGGACCACAGTGGGATGCAGGGACCCCAGAAGGAGGCAGGGACCCCAGAAGGATGCAGGGACTCCAGTGGGATGCAGGGACCCCAGAAGGATGCAGGGACTCCAGTGGGATACAGG
>JACBWW010000062.1:851878-878639 GCA_020086605.1 Lanius collurio | reverse complement strand
TCCATCCATCCATCCATTATCCATCCATCCATCCATCCATCCATCCATGAATCCATCCATTATCCATCCATCCATGAATCCATCCATCCATCCATCCCTCCATCCATCATCCATCCATCCATCCATCCATCCCTCATCCATCCACCCATCCCTCATCCATCCATCCCTCCATCCATCCCTCCATCCATCATCCATCCATCATCCATCCATCCATCCATCCATCCATCCATCCATCCATCCCTGATCCATCCATCCATCCATCCATCCATCCATCCATCCATCCATCCATCCATCCATCCATCCATCCATCCCTCATCCATCCATCCATCCATCCATCCACTCCTGCTGTGGCAGGGTAAGGGGGTCAGGGCTGGGCCATCTTCCTGGAGCAGCACATCTCTGGTGACACTTTTCCTGGCAAATTCACCAGAAACTGTGATTCTGAGCTGTACTCAAAATACGGTGGGAGTACTTTCTCCTGGCCAAAGCACACCAGGCAGGGTATTGATTAGCAAAGAAATTCCACATTCCCACACTTTTCTCCCCCCTGAGTGGTGGGGAGGGGGCTGGGACCCCCACCACAGCGTGGGGAGATGGCAGTACCTGGAGCAGCTCCGTGTCCCTGGCAAACAGCTCCAGTCACCCATCCCTCCATTTAAACATCAAAGGGACAATTCAATCCTTGCCTTGGGCTTGAGGTCAAGCACTCAATCAGGGAAGACTCAGAGCCAGAGGCTGTTACTGATGGTCAGAGCACACAGAGACCATCACGAGGATCAACTGGGAAGCAAATGCTCCATTTGCTGCTGCTCAGCACAAAGGCACTTGGAGATGAAGAAGACAAAGAGGAAGATGAAGGCTCTAGATGCCTGAGTTTACCCCAAAAAAGGGTGAAAGAGGGATGGAGGGCCGGCAGTTCTCCCCCAGCATCCTCAGCCAGGGCAGAGGCACAGAGAGCCAGCAGCCCACAGAGAGCCAGAGCAACCCTGGGAGGATGGAGCAGCTGCACAGGGACCCAGAGCTGAGGGGAAAGGACCAAAACCCCAAATTTCTTTCCAAAAACGCCCAAAAGCAACATGGAAAAGATGATGCAATGACTTGTAAACAGCAAATACCATTTCCCATTAATTTCTCTCCAGGAGCCTGTGCCTTTTCTGTTCAATTTTTCTTTTAGGCTGCACTGGGGATTTGCAGACAGCAGTGCTAAAACCTAAAAGGGCAAATAAACACAGGGACCATTTGCTTGCTGGCTCTGTACACCAGTTTGTGGCAGAAATACCAGAATAGATGATCAGAGGGCTTTTTCTTTCCTTTTAAGCAGAGCTCCTGACCTGTGCTTTGGGGGGTGAAATGATTCACTCAGTTTTTTTCCAGAGTCTTGGGGGCTCAGCCATGGTTTTCAAAGTATATTTTAGAAGGTGAGTCATCTTCCATGTCTTCCTTGGTTTCTTTGTGTTTCATCATAACAATAATGCTTTTTCTTTTTCTTCCTTCCTAGTGATATTCAAAAACTTCACAGGAGTTTTTCTTTCAAAACTCCACCTGCATCTGAAAAATAGTGTAGTCAAGCCACAAAAAATTGCAACCTGGAGAAGGAACTGCCTCTGGGTCAGCCATGGCAGCTGGTGTCACACTGAGAGGTGCTACAGATGCCAAGAGATCAAAGGATAGATCAATGCCCTTTCTGCTGAAACCCTGTGGCTGCTGGTGCCCAGGTGCCCGTGGCAGTGGGAGGTGACACACAGAGCCTGCCCAGACGAGGCTCATGCCCAGGGCCAGGGCTCCAGCAGGGGAAGGAGAATGAAATCCTGGTGCTGCTCAGAGCCCAAAGGCAGAGTTTGCACCGTACACAAAGTGCACAAGGGTTTAATTCTGCCCTGACTCCCCCCAGTCCTGCCCAGCTGATGCCTGGGCTGATTCACAGCAGGGCAAGGGGAGCTCACAGAACATCTCAGCTGAGGGAGGGTGAATTTTCAGATGTTCACTGTCTGATATATCCATCTCCACTGTGTCTGAAGCTAAAATATCAATTGCCAGGTTTTCCCTTGAGTGCACCTGACCTGGGCTGGGACAGAGGGCACTGACTCCTTAATCATACAATGGTTTGAGTTGGGAGGGGACTTAAAGATCATTCAGTTCCAACACCCTGCCATGGGCAGGGACGCCTTCCACTATCCCAGGTTGCTCCAAGCCCCTTCCTGCCTGGCCTTGGACACTTCCAGGTACCCAGGGGCAGCCACAGCTTCTCTGGGCACCCTGTGCCAGAGCCTCCCCACCCCTTCTTGTTGGAAGAAGGAGCAGATTTCAAAGAAGCACAGGGTTTATACACTAATTCACACTCCTCTGGAATCTCAGCAAGCCCAGTGTCTGCCTTTCAGTGCAGCTCAGCACTGAACTTCAAGGGGAAGATGCTTTTTGTTAAGTACTTATTCTGTGGCTTTGAGGGAAAATACCTCCTCAGCCCCAGATACTGCAGGAGGTTTTATTGCCTTTATTATCGTATCACTGGCCACAAATGCTGGAGCTTTTTTTCTCATACTTGAAGTGTCAAAGGCGTGTGTGCCCTTTTCCACATCTTTCTCCTCCAGAAATTATGACCTAAATCAGGCAAAGCCAAAGAGCTCTATAGAAGCGTGAGAAATCGGAGTGCAAGGAGGAAGAAAATGCCAGAGATGGTCAAAAAGGTACCCAGGCATTTCAGCCCTGTTTTATCATCTGGGGCTGCATCAAGTCAATCTCCTTCTCTGGAGATGCTTAGAGCAATTACATTTGTTCTATTTATTCTCCCTCAAAGGCTCGGAGATGAGTCAACAGAAAAATCTTTTAGGATGAAAAATTGAAACTTGAAATAGGCAATATCCCTGGACAATTTGTTCTGCAATCAGAGCAGCATTCTCTTTCCATACTGCTCTCAGTCTCTAATTTAAAAAGGAAAAAAAAAAAAAGAAAAAGAAAAGAAAAAACCCAAAATGTAACATCCACATCTGTAAATACAGTTCTTCTCAGTCTTGCTTGCGAGCTCGAGGAGCTATTTCGAGGCAATACAGAAGTGCTTGTTTTCTAGAGTTCATTTCTGGTGAGAAAATTCCCTCAGCTCCACTCAGAAAATCCCAGGCGAGAGCAGGAGCTCTCTGAAAGCCTGGAGCCAGCCCCTCACGCTCAGCACAGGCACTGGAAGGGCAGGATAACCCCCCACACACCTCTTTGAAGGATTTCTTCACCTCCACCAGCGGGTGCCAGTGGGCGATGGGCTTGCGGGGGTACGCCAGCATCTCGTTCCAGTGGTCTCTGCCCAGCCCCTCGGCGTTGACCCCCACGCGGCAAACCCCGATGATCTCGTTGTGGCCCACCCTGAGGAAGGGCAGAGAAGCAGCACCATCACCATCACCATCCATCCCTCAGGCTGCCCAAACCTGCCCAGGCCACTCCTGGCTGCTGGTGAGCCCGGGCTGTGGTGTCTGCCCCAGCACTGCCACCACCACGAGTAATTATGGCAGGTTTTAAGTTATTTCAGTGGCAGATTGGGGATACAAATATGCTGCCAGCAAGAATTTTTCTTGTTTCTTTCCAGTCCCATGAGATATTTTTCTCTCTCACGGAAGATATCAGTAGAGTTCTATAAACTGTGAGCACCTGAGACCTTGCAAAGCTTTGTTTATAGTACAGTAGAAAAATATTTTGACAATGGATGTTTTAGGATTTTAGCCAATCACCCCAAGGGGTGGCTGATCCTTTGACCAATTAGAATGAAGAAAAAAGTTTAAAAGAGCTGTAAAATAATTAAATAAATCAATCTTGCTGCCTGCTGGATCTCTCTTCTCCTCCCTAGCACTGTGACAGCAGGTCAGACCAGACACGGGATCTGGAAGGGGTTAGAGCAGAGCTCTACAGCAGAAATAACCCTAAGTTCAGAAATGCCACTCTCACATTATTTGCTTCTAACATGAGTTTCAGGATAAGCAAATAACCAAGGGGAACATGGCACTTGTTCAAGGAAATGCCATAAAGCAGAGACCAGCTTCACCAAACTCGCTGTTTTTCCATAACCATAAATATCAATGTCACTGTAGCAATAAATCACCAGAGACAGGTTGATAGCACTGAGCCCTGCCATCGAGGCTATGGAAAACACCGTGGAAAATTGCATTTGACAAGGAAAATCTGCACCCAATGGGATGCTCTCCCCTCCTGCTCTCCAGAGCCTCCCACCTACCGATCATAATCCATGACGGAGATAAGGAGGCTGACTTGATCCATGTTCTCGGGGGGAATGTCAAAGATTATTGCTTCATTGTAGGTGGGATTAAGTGTGTTTTTCTTTATGGTGGTTTTCTTCTTTTTCAGCCTTCGCCCATCACAGAGCAAAGACACTTTGACATATGGATCTAGGGAGGAAGAGACCTTTTGTTGAGAGAGGTGTATTTTGTTACCTTTGCAATATAGAAACAGTTTTATCAAAGGACAGGCTGTGAGTTCTGATGAGCCAGAGGAATTCCCCAAATGGACTTTTAGAAAAAAGTTTGTAGACCAGTAAAAGCCACCATTTCTCATACTGGTGTGGGTGGTGACCTGAGGTACAGGCACCAGAGAACCAGCACTGCAATATTATTATTGCAGAAAGGATGAGCTGGCTTCACCTGAATTCTCAATTCTCAGATATTTCATATGGTTCCAGCTGAGCAGAAACATTTTCTGCAAAGGTCTCTGTTGTCACTTCCTTTTGTACAATGAAATTCAAATACTCTTAAGTTGGTGCCTGGAGAAGACACTGTTTTTATGATGAAAACCAGAATTTGTGCATGCTGAATTTCAAGTCAGGTCTTTGAAACTGTGAATGCAAAAAGTCTTCAGGTGGCTGTGATCCTCTAGGTTTGACTACTGGCCACTGGACAGGGGAATGCACATTCCACTGGGATTTATCCAGGTGGCCCATGATCCTTTCCTGATCTTGGGGTGAAACAGTTGATTCTGCTTATAAAGGGTTGCAACAGATCGAAGTGTCCGACCCAAGAGATGGATCAGAGCTCTGACTCTGCAAACCCTCCAGTGGGATGGGAAATAACTGATAATTACTGTGATAATTACTGATAATAACTGATAATTCTACTTTAAACATTTTGTTCACACTTAAAATACAGACAAAGCTTTTTCAGGCGTTTCTGGGATGGTTCACCCACCATCCACTGAGGATACTGTGAGGGAAGAGGAGGAAATGTGGGGGCAATGGGGTCCCCTTCAGCCACACCAAACACCCACCTGAGTAACCAGTGATGTCCATAGCTTTGAGATTCCTGCATTTAATGACTGTTAAGGTGAGGCGACCTGCAGTTGGCAAATAACAAAGGGAAAACATGATCTCGCCCAGGTCCACGCTTTCCTTCAACAAAACAGAGAACACATTTTATTGGAAATGTGCAGAACCAGCCAGGTGCCTCCTCCTCCACCACAGCCCTTCCTCTGCTCTGCCATTTGGAGTGAAGGACACTTTATGGTGGTGATTCCAGTGCACCCCAATACTATTTGGCTAAAAATGAATGCAGAGAACAGGAAAAATGTGGTACAGCTTCACATCTAAGTTAAGGACAATCTTCCTCTGCCTCAGGGGACTTTGTGCTTCCCACTGCAGCCTGCACAGCTGATGCACTCCTGCTCCCCTCTCACACAGAGGACATGGGATATCTCACATCAAATCAATGCAGTAAGAAAATCAAATTAGCATCAACAGTTGTTTGAATGTACAGTACATGTCTCTAGTGCCTGGTTCCTCCAGGAGTGTGACAAACACAGTGAGGTGACAGGAAGATGAGCTCCTGACCCACAGGGGTGCCATGTTCTCCAGCTGGGCACTGCAACAAACTCCTCAGGAACTTCCTGCTACAGCCAGTGCCACCAGTGCACGACATCACAGACTGGCTTGGGTTGGAAGAGACCCCAAATCAGGTTCCAACCCCCTGCCATGGGCAGGGATGAATTCAGTAATAGAGATTTATGACTGTGATGGCACCGAATGTTTCTGCATAAAATGGAAACACCTTTGAGTAACACATTGGTTTTCTCTTAAGCTGAGTGTGAGTTTTTGGGCAGTTACTGACTGGGATGTCAAAGCTTTAAACCAGAAGACAACCATGAAGGGCCCATTGAGCTTTTAGTTCGTGACACGTTTACATTTGGACCACCAAGCCCTCTGAGATGCCTTCAGGGAGCTGGCACAGTGTGAGGCTATGTGTGAGAGTATAAATGGGGAATTAACCAGCAGATGGCACTCAGAAATGTTTGGTACTTCTGCATCACACAGAGGCCAACACAATTTACTCTTTTAGTGCCCCATCAAATAACTTTTATCCACGGCTCTCAGCACTTCTTGTACCTGCATCTTCATTGACTACACCTCCTAAAAGCCCTTTCCATCATTGCCTTGCCCTTGGGAATTCAGGGAAAAATAAACAAACCAAATGTCTTATTTAAACTAGAAAGCATCATTATCTGAAGTCAGCAGAAAAGATTTCCAAACACCTTCTAAAAATGGATTAAAAAAAAAAATCTTATTTTCTACATACAGATCCCACATCTGTAGAGCAAACAACCCGTTTATTTTTGGAAACAGTGTGTTTGATTCTGTTCAATGTGATATAATGATCTGCTGAAAAGAAATTGTAGCTGTTAAGAGTAGAGTGATGGAACTAGAAAGACAAGTAAATGCACTTAAAGCTTTGCTAAGTGTTAGGGGAATAGATCTTGTTGATGGATGAGGTTTTTGCCAAATTATTTCCTGCTCATTCTCAGGTAAGGCAAAGATTAAATCTTTATTCCACTTAGGCATGCAGAATACTAATGAATATTATATAAAATCTTGATTGGGTTTATTCTTTCATGCATTCTTTGTTCTTAGTTTGAGAGGGGCAAGGTCAGAAGAGAGCAGCCCTGTGTGAGATGGTGACAGCACCCTCTGGACACCATCTCATCTTCTATTCCTCTCCTTGCACTGAGAGGACCCGTTCAGGGTATAAAATGAACAAAATTGTTCTTTGACCTCCTTGTATCAGGTCAAGAGATTTTTCTTTGCAACCATAAATACAAGAGAGCAAAATGTGTTCTGTGGGTGCATTAATTTCTTGCAGATTATAGACATTGGGACATTTCCAAAATTTGTATTGGTACCTTTTAGGAAATAATAGAAGCTCTGAATCAATAGACTCGAAACCAAAAATGTTTCCCTGATTCACAAGCTGTACAGTCATTAATTAAGTAGCTGAGTGCTGGCTATTTGACCAGATCAATGCCTGAGTGTGTCCCTACCCTCTTACCCACACCACTGATCTCATGCATTATTAGGCACCCAGAGCTTTCTCGGGGTTTTATGCAAACTGTATTTACCCTTCTCAATTTTGATTAAGCAGAAATGTCCTTGGGTGAGCTACAGGTGGCTGAGATGTTCCAGGAGCAACACATTCCTTAAGAATGGCACAGAGAGGATGAGGGGATGGAAACAAATGTGGTGCTGGATGTGTGGCAGCTCTGCCAGGCTGCTGCACAGCACATCTTGGGCATGGGGCTGGCTCTGCTCCCCTCACACCTTCTCTGGAGGCTTTTCCCTCAACAACCCTTCTGCTGGTGCATCTCCACCTGCTTTTATGGGGTTTTCCCCCATTAAATGACATTATTTAGCCAGGAAAACATCCTCTGTTACTTGCAGAACCAACAGGCAGATTCTTCCAGGAGGCATCAGCACATCTGGTGCACTTTGCTCCCCTTCCAGCAGCCCCTCTCTGGGTGAATGGATGTGCCTGGTGCCTGCTTGCCTCACTGCCAGCATTTCTGCTTTCATTACCATCCATCGATCCTAAGAGCCATGGCTGTTTGCAGGTTGGAAGCCAAGAGCTGTGAGCACCCTGCTAACTGAAACTATTGCTTTCCTCCTGGTTGATCCTGTGCCTCCTTCCCACAGCACTCCCAGGCAAGATGCTCAAAAGACAGCACAGAGCAGCTCCCAGCACGCTCCCAGCACTGCCCCAGGGTGCCTGGCAGGCACCAGATCCACCCCTTTGTCCTCAGGCTGCCAGGGCCAAGGCTCTCCGTGCCCAACTAGGACAGCTCCAGCCCCAAAGCCACACTGAGTGCCCAGGGACCGCGTCCCGTTGGGCACAGCAGCACAGGACACGGGGCTTAGCACACCTGTTGGACTTCACAGAGCTTTCAGAAAGTTCTGAACACTCTGCAGGCACAACAAGCACTGATGGAAGTCACCAAGGGGCACAGCTGGTGGGGAACACGGTGCTGAGAGAAAAGCCGAGAGTTACAAAGCAAATGTCTTCTGGCACTGCTGGCCACAAGAAATATTTATGTTTGACAGTTCCCTCCTCAACACAGAAAGCAGGAGAGCAAAGGTATGAGATGAGTGATGAGGGAAGCTGCAGGACAGATTTTTGCAAGTTATGGCATTCTGCCAGTCACCAGGAAAGATGTGACAGGGCCCACGCTTCCAGCCACAGGGGTGGGGATGTCTCATCTTTCAGTTTCAGAAATAACAATGTGAAATGACAATGGTGATGGCTGATTTGGTGTCCAGCTGCAGAGCAGTTCAATTGTTCATTCGCCCTGAGGACCAGCCAGATCCTCCTGGGAGGGCAGTGGAGGAGCAGACAGCTATTATGGAGAGGTTAATGGCACTGCTCTGCACTCAGCAATCAATGTGAGCACTTGGCTTCTCCTGCCAGCCCTGTGGAACACAGAAGGGGCTGAGACCTTTCCTCTCTGAGGCTTGGCTTCTCTTGCAGGGGAAATTCAAAAGAACTCCTAAAAAGACCCAAATCCAACTCTGGAAGGGTTGCCAGCAGCACATCCAACACCTCTCAGCACCAATGGGCTGGTACTGGCCCTGCAGAGCTCTTTGTTACTGTGATCATGGGCACGTGGCAGAGAACTGTGCCATGGCTGCAGGTCCCTGGGGCTACCAGGAGGCAAGGGAGTGGGGAAGGATTGACCCCTGTGGAGAATCCCCACCCTGCCCAGCAGATACTCACCGTGGTGGCGTACTGAATGTCCCTCCAGATGGAAGTCTCCCGGGAGAGGTCTGAGTCCTCGAACAGGTTCTCCAAGATAACCTCTCCTATCATGTCGTGCCTGGAGAACCTGTCAAAGTCAAAGACGCTCAGGTGGAGCTTCCTGCTGGCCAGCTCCTCGTGGGGCACGGGGAAGTGGAAGGACTCATCGAAGGTGGGGTTCAGGGTCTTCCTGTGGACTCGCGTCTGGAACTTGCGCTTGCGGTCGGGCAGGAGGTAGATCTTCACGTAGGGATCCGAGCTGCCACAGAAGTCTTTGGCTGGCAAGTCAAAAGCCCTGAGAATTCGGACAGTCAGCGTCTCATTCTCGTAGTCGTACTTGAGAGTGAAGTTGATTTTCCCACAGGTTTTCTCTGCCTCTTTCTTGGTGTCCTCTGTGTCCACAGTCTTCTGTTTGTAGAGCTCGGGCTTGATGCGGCCGATGCTGGTCGGCTGCTCGGCCACGGCCGGCGGCTCCAGGCCGTAGTCCATGCTGGACACGTGCATCTGCCGGGGGAGGTGCCTCTTGAAGGAGATGTGCCTGCAGGAGGAGGACACAAACAGCTCTGTGGGTTTCCAAGCACATTGCTCTCCTTTTTCTCCCCTGGACTTGGAAAGCGCGAGAGCACAGAACGAGTTCAACGGGAGCTCCTGACCTCTGCACAGAAACCGTGTGTGTTATGGACGTGAACACAGGGGAGCACCTCCAAAAACCTTCAAGGGACCAATCCAGCAAATTGCTTAAATTCCAGAGTATTTGCCACAAGCTGCATTTTCTCACCTGTGGGACGAGTCACAGCCCAACAGATGGGCCCCAACAACTCCTCACCCAAATCACAGACAGCACCACGTGGAGACTTTCCCCACCCTCAGTCCTTACACTTCCAAAATACTGGCACTAAGCTCTCTCAGGGAAAAAACTCCTTTTTTGTTTTTGCTTTTTCTTTTTGTGAGACAACCATGACCAGTTCAGAAGGTGAGGCTTGATTCACAGAGCCCAGCATGGTTTGGGTTCAGAGGGTTTTAAAGTTCATCTCACTGCATCCCCTGCCATGGGCAGGGACACCTTCCCCCAGATCAGCTTGCTCCAAGCCCTGTCCAGCCTGGCTTTGCTGGGTATTGCTGCTTCCAGACTTTTCCAACAGACTCATCAGAAACTGATAGATAATTGTTGACAAGGAGGGAGGCACAGCCTCATCAGGAAGCATCTCTTGCCTTGAGCTCTCCTCTAGCACAAGCTCTGTGTAAGCAGAGCTTTATCTGAACAAAGCATAAAAGCTTTCTGTGGACTCAGGGCATTATTCCAGATTATCTGGTGTTTACAAGAGCAGTTTATAGAGTTATTTAACCAAACTAAGAACTCTACAGCTGTCAGTGATACATGGTGCTTGGAGACCTTGGCAGGTTCCTCAGAGGTATTTTGGACGGGGTTAGGCTGGGCTGTGAATCAGAGGAACCTGCCAAGGAGAAAGTGGGTTTGAAACCTGCCCACATACAGCCAAGTCACACTTTGTTTGTCCTAATTCAGACAGGCCCAGGGTTTTTTCCTCCTCTGTTGGAAAGGTGTAATAAAAGCAGAAGGAGTGTGTGCATGCAGAGAGGGAATCAGCTGTCCAAAAGCAGTGAGGATAAATAAGAGTGTGGCTCACAAATGCAGGTGGCACCGTGCTGATTTAACTCAGCTCCTTCAAACAAGGGGCTGCCATCGGTGCCTCTCTAATCCTGCAAAAGTGCAGCCAATTTTCTGAGCAGTGCCTGATCTCCCTGTCACCCTCCTGTGCACATCCCAGGCACGGCCAGAGAGGCAAACAGAAGTTCTGGGGCACAGCCAGGACCCTGTGATCCCTCTTTCCTGTCCCCATTTCACCGCCTTCTGTGTCAAGGAGAGATGCTGCATTTCACAGGATCACAGAATGGTTTGTGTTGGAAAGGAGCCTTAAAATTCACCTCATTCCACCCCCTGCCATGGGCAGGGACACTTTCCACTATCCCAGGTTGCTCCAGCCTGGCCTTGGACACTTCCAGGAATAGGGCAGCCACAGCTTCTCTGGGCACCCTGTGCCAGGGCCTCAGCCCCCTCAGAGTAAAGAACCCCTTTCTAACATCTGAACTAAATCTCTCCTCTGTACCCACACTGAGGTGTCCCAAGGTTCACACAGCCTTTCCCTTACTTCCTGAGGAGGACACTGATGTCTCTGTCCCCATCTGAGCACAAGCACCGAGCGCAGCTGGTTCTGGGCTTGTGCAGTGAGCGATCCATCAATTGTGCTGATCAAATTGTTTCTGCCAGGAGCCACAACAGCAAGAGAGAGCCAAAAGGTCTAATTCTGTCTGACAGGATACATCATTGATACTTCAGCCTGCCTCTCATGTTGGAACAAAATTAAAGTGGCCAAAGCATGGGGGTGACTTGACACAATGAGGTCAAGTTGCAGTGATAGGAGTAGAATCCCAGATTTTTTAAAAGGACCATGGTAAACCAGTTTTAACACATTCATAGGTTGATGGGCAAGCTTTGGACAGTAACCTGGTGTGTAGGTGCTCTCCTTAGTCTCCCTGATGGTGTTTGAGCCTCAGGCTCCATCCAACAATCCTGCCACCTCTCCAGCTGCTCACAGAGCTTTGTCCCTGCTGAGCACCCCATTCCTGCTGAGCACCTCATCCCCACCCAGCAGAATCATGGAATCAGGGAACACCCTGAGCTGAAGGGGACCCAAAAAGGACCATCCAGTCCAACCCCTGGCCCTGCACAGACACCCCAACAATCCCACCCTGGGCATCCCTGGCAGCGCTGCCCCATCGCTCCTGGAGCTCTGGCAGCCTCGGGGCCGTGCCCATTCCCTGGGGAGCCTGGGCAGTGCCAGCACCCTCTGGGGGAAGAACCTTTCCCTGATACCCAACCTGACCCTCCCTGGCACAGCTCCAGCCCTCCCCTGGGTGCTGTCACTGTCACAGAGAGCAGAGATCAGAGCAGTCCCTCGGGAGGAGCCCCAACCTCAGGCTCCTCCATCCCATCCCAGCCCTCACCTGGTGGACGACGCCGGCTCCGTGGTTTGCCTCTGGATCCGTGTGCGCCGCATGATGTGATCCTTCATGGACATCTGGACCTCTGCAGGGATGTCTGGGGAGGTGTGGCTGATCTTCACAGCCGCCTCCAGGAAGCTGATGGCCCCCGTGTCCTTGAGCTTGTCTGCCATGCTGTCCTTGTCGCCTGCCTCGCTCCGCAGCACGGCCAGGTGGGAGGAAAGGGCCTTGTTCCTCCAGGGAACCCAGCACAGCTTCCAAAAGAGAAACACAAACACTGCCACCAGGGCCAGGCCACACACAATAACTATCACTGCAAGGAGGCTGACGGAGAGCTCTGAGGGAGAGAAGGACAGCGACAGGGAGGGATGGGAAAGAAGAAAAGAAAAGACAGTGAGAAAATCATAAGCGAAAGGGAGAAATGGACCAAACTGATTAAATCACAACTAATGGAGAATTCTTAGCAGGTTCTTCAAGTCAGAGCCAAGCCCAAGTGAGCAGCCCCTGACAGGCTCGGGACACATCTGAGGAGAAATGGGTGTCTCCATATGGGCAGAGCTGTGAAGTTTTACACCCTGATGCTTAAACTGGCTATAAAATACCATCCTTGGTTTGTTCTGAGGCATCAGCAGACTGCTGAGTTTGAAATGAAGAAGATCTGTACAATTCCATGACAGAAACAAGCCCGGGTGCTGCACCACAGAAAGTGCCTTTCTGCTTTGTGTCACAGCTGCTCAGGCACAGTAATGAAAAAATCCATCTACCAGGATCCTGGAAGTGGATTGTTGTTGTACTATCAGTGCCCACATCTTGTCCAGATGTGCCCATAGGGAATAAAAAGTAAATAGCAGCACCAAGGAAAAATAATCACAAGCTGCTGATGCAGAGAAACCAAACATAGCAGGAGTTTGTACAGAAAGTACTACACAGTCTTCCTCAGCCTGAACAGCACTTGAGCTGCCTGTGTGCTCTGATGCTCTGAGACACTTTTACCTCATGAGTTGTGTATTTCAGTCTTTTTTCTGGAGAGGAAAGAGCTTCTGTATGTGTGGCTGATGAATCAGGAAAATGGAAGATATATATATATATGTGTGTGTATAAATATATATGTATATATATATATATATACACACACATCATCTAGGCTGTGAAATGATTCACAGCGCTGCACAAAGAGAAAACATTGGCTATTTTCACTTCCTTTCCTACAGTGTATTAATTCCCAGATTGCCATCCAGACCAAAACTCCAAGAGCTCAGAGTCCCAAGGAATACCAGTCCCTGATTGTGGAGCCAGGATTTGTTCTGGAGGTAAGTCTGCAGTGGCAGGACTATGGACAATTCCATCATAGCTTTGAGCTCACAGACAATTCCTTCATTGCTTTGTTATTTGTAGTACCTGGTAAAGCCACAGTCCTTAAATTACCCAAGTGCAGGACAGGACAGACAAGCAAAAAGCCACCAAACACCCCAAAAGTTCCTATGGAACAAGCATTACCCCTTACCCACCCCATTTATGTCTATTCTTGGACCATAAACATTTTGTGTGACCCCACTGAATTCCCTACCTGAGCCCCAAGGAACGGGGTGGGTGCCCAGTACATTTCTGAGCTGGGAACTCCCCTCTGTGCCCCATCACAGCTGCTCTAAAAGTGAATCCTGATGTGCTTTACCTCAAACAGGAGCCATAAAACACCTTCTGTTCCCTTTGCTCATATAGCTTAGTTGTATAAAGCTGTAATAAGACATTTAATTACAGAATCACAGGATGGCTTGGGTTGGACAGAACCTTGAAAATCTTCTCATCCCTCCTGCCATGAGCAGGGACAGCTTCCACTAGACCAAGTTGGTCAGACCCCCATCTAACCTTGCCTTGATGTTAAGGCTGAGACAAATCAGTGAACAGTGAGGAAAGACTAAGATTTTATCTTGAATAAAGAGCTGAATTTAAAAATTATTGAAAAAAAACCCCATAACCACAACAAAACAACAAACTCCCCACCCACCACTGGTGAGCCACGACAGCAACGTGCTCAGGAGCACATTTGTATCATCCAATTTCGCTTGGGCCTCTCTGGGAATGCAGCAGCCACTGCAAATTTGGGATTCTCACATCAGCTCCTGTACGTGAAATCTCCAGGCAGCATCAGACACAAAATGTGACATCCACACCCGAAGGAGCCAGCCCTGCACAGTGCCTGGGAAGCCATCTGTTGTTCCTCATATCCTGCAGGAAAGGCACTGCTTTCCCACAAAATTCCTGAGCCCAGCAAATCCAGCAGGAGCTCCAGGCAAAGCTCCCCGGCTGCCCACGGGTTTTTTGACTTGAAGGGAAGGGTTGGAAGGTGCAGATGGGAAGGATAAACATCACCCAGAGGTTTTTGCAACTTCTCTTTCCCTTCCCAGCCTCCTGTACAGGTCATTTATCTTCTGTTGTAGCTCTGAGGTGGAAACACAGATCGCTGCTGGGGTGAATAAACAGGTCCCATCTTATTCAATAATAAATAAGGTTGTACCAGTCAGCAGCAGAGCTTCCTTAGAGATTTGCCTAAATGTATTCTCACCAAAGCTGAGAGCACAGAGGTTCCACTTCCCTATCCTTTGAGTTAAATCTTGGAATTGTGCCCAGGAAACTCAGTGTCAAACATTAATAAGAAAACTCAAGAACCTGGACATTTTTTTGCAAATACATCTGTGTTGGTACAAAGGAAATCATTGCAATGCAGAATCTCTCACTGCTGGGAATTGCTGCATGACAAAGAAGATTTTTTTAAAGATATTTCCACCCATTCCAAGGAGTTTTATAGGCTTCATGGCTCTGCCAGCACACAAGGCTCGTTAATGGAAACCAGCAGAAATAATCAATTATCCTTTCAGGAAACCTGTTGCCAGCTTGAGAAAGATCCTGGCTCCTGTCACTCCTTGCAGGGCTGGCATTCATACTGTATCTGACAGGACTCACAGATACTTTAATGCATGACCTCCTACTCTTTCCTCTGACAGCTGACACAAAGCATGAGTGGAAGGGATCAGGATTTTACAGACAGTTTTTAAGCATCTGCCTGCTTAGAATATTGGGTTGTTTGAAGATGACATTGAATTCTCCAAGACTTTTTCGTGACTTATTAAACTTAAATATCAATTGGACAGAGTTGACCTTCATTGATTTAATGAGCTTTCTGTTTTGAATTTGAAAATACCAGTTACTTTCTAAAAAATACCTAGTATTGAAAATGTTGTGCTTTAAATGTCCTTTAACTTACAAGAAACTGTAAAAACGAGATAATTCCTCATCTAACAGAAAATGCCCTGGGGCCAGAGGCTGCTTTGGCATTCCTGGCACAGATGGAGGTAAGGCCAGTTCCCCCAAAAGGACACCTCAGCCCAGGGGAAGAATTAGCTCCTTGGTTGATATTATCCCCCTTTTGCAAGGTTTGGACCCAAGAGGTGGGGAAAAGAGGGAAAAGAGGGATGTGCTGGTACCCAGCAGTGAGGAAGGGCTCTGTCTAACACAGGAACAGCTCAGATCCCGACAGCTCACAAGGCACAGAGTCACAGAGAATTGTCCCACTGGGGGAAAAACACCAGGAACTGTGGTTTTATTCTATTCCCCTCTAAAACATTAACAGTTATTTGCCACTTCATTATCAGGTGAGTGGTGTGGTACAAGTGCAGAGCAGCTCCAGCCATTCCTCATCCCAGCCCTGCCAGACTCAGTGCTGCTCCCTCATCCTCGCCCTGCTCCCACAGGAGACACAGGAGAAACTGGAAAATCGGTCTTATTACAACTTGTAATTGAAAAGATAAAGCTTAAAAGAAGGAGGTTGCAAACACAAATTAACACGGCTGTTTTCCAGCCTGGCTCCCCCTGGGATTGAGCTTCCCAGAGGAACCCTCAGCAGGAAAACACTTCTGGCTGCAGGGCAGCGAGGAAGGAGGGGAGAACAAGGAACAGGGAAAATATGAACATGGACACTGACAGGACCCACCCCTGGAAGTGCTCAAAGCCAGGCCAACACCTTGAGCAACCTGGTCTAGCAGGAGGTGTCCCTCCCCACGGCAGGGATTTGGGACCAGGTGATCTTTAAGGCCCATTCCAACCCCTCAGCATTCCGTGGTTCTGTGATTCTATGATCTACCTGCTTGAGCTGATATGTTTAGGGTAAGCCATTGAGCTTATATATTTATTAAGTACTTATTTTATAACCCACTTATTACCAAAGCACCACAGAAAGGACCTGAAGCCGACAGCGATGGGGACACCAAGAGCACAAACGAGACTGGATTCTCTCTGTGTCATCCAAAACCAATCCCATTTCTCCTTTGACTTCTTGGTTTGTGTTTTTACTGGTTTTTTGTACCCAAACCCGTTGCTACTGAACCTCACCAAAAAGCTCAAACCCGCAACATTTCCAGGGTCACCACTTCCTATTCCCTTTAATAAAAGACAAATGGCCCAGGGCAGGACAAAGGAAGAGTGGGGCCATTTAAAACTGTAAAGCTAAACTGAGGGAGGGGCAAACATTCCTTGGTTGGTCCAGCCCTTCCCACCACGGTATCCATGAACTCTGGAGCAGCTCCTCAGCACAGCCCTCCCTTTTCATTTCATCCTGGATGGGAGCTAATGAAGGGATACGGTCGAACTGCCTTTCTGCCTGATGTCCCTGCTGACTTCCTAATGCCCAAACTGAGTTACCAAAGGGCATAATTAGCAAAGTCCAACCTGAAAGCCATTAATAATATGACAAAGTCATGATTAGAGCAGTCTATTAACTGCAAGACAATAGTGGTCTAATTGTGGCAACATTGACTTTTACTGCTGTGAAGGAGCTTGCACTGTCATTAAAGAGATTCATGGATAACTCCGAGTTTAATGTGAAGAGTTATATTTAATATCCCAAAGATGTAATTTAGCTTTCCTTCCACCCACTCCCCACAGAGAAAACAAAGCATGTTTGATGGCTCTCTCAGCACTCCAGCAGCCATTAGTCACTCCAGCTACCTGTTGCTTTTAAACAAAGTTGGGCTGGCACGAGTGAAGTTCGAGACTGGAAATACTCAGTGAGGTGCAGTGTGGGACCAGGGTGATGCCACCAGCCCCAGCACCTGGCTGTCCCCTTCCTCTCTCGTTGCCTGTGAGGGCACAGACATTTCCTGAGGCCCTGGAGCCCCTGGCCAAGGCAGTGGGGACTCTCTGGCCCCACTTTCTGCCACCACAGCTTGCTTGGTCCCACAGCTCCATGCTGGGGCACAAACCCGGACACAGCCACCAGCCTGACCCTGCCAAGAGCCCAGGAACCTGTGAGAGGTTCTTCCTCCTAAGCCCTTTGGTGGTTCATGGAAAATCTGGGCATCAGGGAGAGCTTGGGCTGCTTTGCTCCCTGCTGGGATCCCTTCAGCTGTAAAAGCCACTCCTGGCTATTCTGAGCTACATCTTGGAGCATGGAACATCCTCCCACAGCAAAAGCTCCAGGAGGTGGCAGAGCCCAGATCAGGGGGTGATGGTGGTCACCTCACTCACCCTGGCTGTGTGACTGGCTCCCCAGTGTCACACACCAAGCTCACACCACCCCAGCAGATACTTCCAGGCTTCTCTGTCCATTTTCTGCTACATTTTCCTCTTGCAGGAGTGTTTGTGAGAATATATTGTTCTGTTTCTGTAGGGCTTTGCAGGGAGCAGGCACTCAAGTGATGGATTACTACAAGAGGTGCTGCTGGAGGAGAGCAGGCAGCTCTGGGGCTACAACAGACCCCATGAGGCACCCACCAACTGCTGATCTCATTTTCTCTCTATTGAGAAGCATCAGCAATGTGAGCCTGATTAGCTGAGGGCTGGAAATTGGGCACGGGGAGCTGTGGTGGATCTCAGAGGCAAGGGCAGGAGGGAGCACAGGGCAGAAGCTGCAGAGGAGGAGGAGGAGGGTTCCATTAAACCCCAGCTATGGAGATATTTATTTAGCAAAGCTGCTCGGCTTTGGAGGAAGGAACAGAGACTGGATGGAACAGAAATCAAATATTAGAACCCCACAGCAGCATCCAGCAGCACCACAGAGACAAGAGGGAATGTTCCCTTCGGGGACACAGCATGGAGCAAAACTGAGGGCCAACACAGAGGGCAGCAGCAAACAGAGCCCTTTGCCACAGGGATTCTGGAAAGGAAGCTGGCTGGCTTATAAATCCAGGGATGCTGTGCTGGGTGAGAGGTGAGCTGCAGTGCAGCATCGTGCAGTCCTCAGCCAGCTCCTCATCCCTCTCCAAGCCTGCCACAGCCTTGGGAATGGCAGCAGAGCAAATGGTACACATCAGACTGTCCCTGTCACCCCACACAGCCCCAGTTCCTGTGCTCCCAGAGCTCACAGTGTGTGGGCACTGGGGGCTGCACAGGGCATGGCAGTGACAGCGAAGCACTGCAAGCCACTCTCTGATTGCCCCTCTTTGCAGGGCTTGTGTCCACTGTGCCTGTCCCTTGCTGATGGCTTTATTGTCACATTTCAGGCCTCCTCGCTGCCATTTGGCTGTCATTTGAAACTTCATCAAGTTCTTGACTTGCTGATGGCGTTCCCCAGGCAGGCAGGAGCTACAGGAATATGCTCTGAAATATTCCTGAGCTAGACGAGTCATTAGGAGCTGTCACCTCAAAGTCTGGCTGCCGTCAATTCACCTCTCCCGGGCAGCCTGGCAGAGCAGGAGCTGCTCGAAGGCAGCACAGAGGTGGGTCCTGGCAAGGGGGGAAATATTTCATCAGCCTCTCAGCAGATGTTAAAGGGCCAGGTCAGGACACAATTCTGGGTGGGGCAGAGCTGCCGCTGCCCCCCAGACGTTATCTCATGCTGTGGGAGCTGATAAGGGCTGCAGAGCCCCCCCGCAGCAGCACATCTGACCCCATTGATCACCCGCAGGTCCGGGGGTCACAAATTCGGTTTTTTAGACCCTCACAGCTTCTCCTGTCCAGGGAGTGATGCCAGCAGCAGGAGCAGGTGTCACCCATGGACACCCTGCTCAGAGCAGCCAGAGTTTGGCTGCTGGTCAGGCTCCCTCGGGGACAGGGGCCATCGCCCAGCCAAGGGCAGCACTGCACCCCGAGGCTCTGGGGGAGAGGGAAATGAAGTCACAGGAGTACTTGGCACCATCCAGAGAGAAGCAGAATCACAGAATTATAGAATAACCTGAGCTGGAAGGGACTCACAGAATCACCCAGTCCAGCCCCTGGCCCTGCACAGACCCCCCAAAAATCCCACCCTGGGCATCCCTGGCAGCGCTGCCCAAACGCTCCTGGAGCTCTGGCAGCCTCGGGGCTGTGCCCACTCCCTGGGGAGCCTGGGCAGTGCCAGCACCCTCTGGGGAAGAGCCTTTCCCTGATCTCCAGACTGACCTTGCCCTGGCACAGCTCCAGCTGCTCCCAGGTTGTTTTTCCTCTTGGTAATGAAATTAAAAAAACACTGATTGCTCCTCTCAGCTGGCCTGGGCTGCACAACAGTGTGAAATATCCACGGAGACCCTGAAAGACCCCCCCACTCCCTGCACACTCCCAGCACCACAGGACAGGTTTCTCCAGGTGAAGGCAGCCCCAGCTGCTCTGGACATGCCCAAGCCTTGTTCTGTTTTTCCATTTCAACCACAAGTAATTCTACAGAAGGCAGCACAGGGAACGTGGATTGGAAACAAGTTCTCACAGTTTGCTGAGCACTTTCACACTCAGCTCATCGTACAGATCTCAGTGGCAAACGCCCCTCTCAGAGCAGAAGGGTGGGAATGCTCAGGAGGGGGATGTTCTGAGAGGAGACATTCAGAGAATCATGGAGTGGTTTAGGCTGGAAAAGACTTTAAAGCTCATCTCCTTCCATTTCCAGCCATGGGGAGGGACACTTTCCACTATCCCAGGTTGCTCCAAGCCCCATCCAGCCACAGAGTCTCCCTAGAAGTTAAAATGAAGTTTATCCTGTTCCTGTGCCTCCTCAGTCCTTCTGACTGTGAGTGCTGTGCTATCAGCTCCCACCAGCTTCCTCCTGCCAGCACAGGCTCCCCAGGAGCCCTGACAGAGCCTCCTTGTCTCCTGCACACACCTAGCCAGGAAAAGGACCCTGGGAAGGTCAGGACAGGAATGCTCCAACTGCTGGTGCCAAAGTTTCAGTCAGACAGCAAAAAACTTCTGAAAAATTAATTTGCTGCTACCACAGGGTTCCTGCCATGCAAGAGCTTATCAGAATGCAAACTATAAGCTTCAAAGGGGAGGATGAATCAGAAGCTATTTTGAGAGTAATTATATAAGACTATAAAACTCAAACCATCTCATTATTGCACGTTAAGGATGGAGACAACCCTTCATATGGAGAGCTCGCAGGGACCCAGGGTTTCAGTGGCTGGTCTGTGGCCTAGGAGCAAACAGCAACCTCATCCCTCACATCCAGGCACAACTTCTTCTCTGAGCCCTGCCAGTGCTCACCATTTGCTGTATTTCTTGTGGGGATGTGGTTCTGTAGCTGGGAAATGCACTGGAACGTGAGACATGGACAACTTCATCCAAAGTTTTGTTCCTTTAACTGTTGCATAATTTAGAATCATGGAATATCCTGAGTTGGAGGGACTCTCAAGGATGATCCAGTCCAACCCCTGGCCCTGCACAGACACCCCAACAACCCCATCCTGGCCACCCCTGGCAGCACTGTCCAAACGCTCCTGGAGCTCTGGCAGCCTCGGGGCCGTGCCCATTCCCTGGGGAGCCTGGGCAGTGCCCAGCACCCTCTGGGGGAAGAACCTTTCCTGATTTCCAACCTAATCCTCCCTGACAGCTCCAGCTGCTCCCTTGGGTGCTGTCAGTGCTCACAGAGAGCAGAGATTTCTCTGAGAATTTGCTGTCCTGCAAAGCAGCTCTCAGCTCGTTAGCGCCAATACTTGCAAAATTCCCCAATTTTACAAACTCCAAGTTATAATTAAGGAGAAAATCCTTAAACCATGAATCTGCACATGGGATAAAGTTCTATTCCAACATCCCCAGCCACAGCCTCAAGGCTTTCCCATGTCATGCTGGAGCCTGAGGCACCTCACGGCTGTGAGAGGATGAGCCCCTGGGACACCCCCGAGCTGTCACCTGCATCGTGCCCTACCTGCAAGGAGAGAGGGAGTTGTTTTTATTCCTGCCTACATATCCAGGCTGCAGCTGAAGCTCCTGCTGTGTCTTGGCCTGGAGGAGGCAGCACAGAGGTGTGGGTGATGCTGTCCCCGTCGCCCCGTGCCCGGTCCCTGGGTGGGCACTGCCACAGCTCATGGTCTGACAGAGCTGATTAAAAACAAGGGTATCACACAGAGAGGAGACCCTGTCAAACCCTTTGCCACCTGGTGTTGTTCAGTTCATCATTTTTTTTCACCCAGGGAACAGACAGCAAGTGCTCTCAGACATTGGAGTGGGAGCTGCTCCAGCCCCCAGGGGAGCTTAAAAAACCAGAGGGAAATCTGAACAGAGTAACTCAGAGGGACACATCAAAGGTGGTGTTCAAATGTAAAGTCAGCTGTGAGGCATTTCATGTCCCTGTGTGTATACATAACCAAAAAAAGGGAAAAAAATCAGCACTTACAAATCACAGAATCATTAAGGTTGGAAAATGCCTCTAAGATCAAGTCCAACAAAATGGAAGTGCACAATACACCAAAGAGAGGGATGTGAGGTAAAATGAGAGTTTGGTGGCCTGGAGCCTGGGCTTTTCTCACTGAAATAGGATGGAGAAGGAGTTAATTGCCCCAAAAGAACATGAAAGAGCCTCAAAAGCTGAAGAGCCCTGCATGGCTCTCCAGGCAGGAGGAGCCTCCAGAGTAGCAGCCAGAACACAGCAATGAAACCCTGCAGTGCCTGGATCTCTGTGGGGCTGCAACACCAAATCCCAGTCTCCAGTGTCCCAGATGCCCCCTCGGACCTTGGCTCTGCCATGGACAGCCCTCAGCCCATCCTCAGCTCCATCTCCCCAGATGGACCTGGAGACAAAACTCCCTCTCCCTCCAACCCCCACAAATCCTGCTGGTGACTGTGGACTTCACACTGTGCTGAGAGACATCAGGGACAAGAACTGATCCCCAGTGAAGTGGCTGGGCTGGAGGAGCCCCATCACAGGCTCCTGAAGACAAAAAAAGTTGGTATTCAGCCATTATTGACCGATTTGGGCTTTCCCTCAAGGCTGCATCCAAGGCAGATTTGTTACTGAAACTTCTGCTGGCATGTGCAACCCAAAGGGGAGCTTTGTGCTGTCAGAAACACAGCATTTCTGTTATCAAAAGTGACAAAAAAAGAGGAAAAAAAAACTTTTTCAAGCCAAAGAAAACATTCCCCGGTGCTTTATGTCACTTTGTGACTTAATCAGCTGCTCTCTAGAGCATCCTAAATGTGATAGGAAGAGTTGTCATTGCTTTCTGCCTAACTGATGACAAGCTAATGAACTATTATAAGCCACAGTGAATGCAATTATGGCAAGGGCTGTATGCTAATCCCACGACATTTTATCACAATGTGCTGTAACAACATCTGTAAACAACTCCGTGGTGCCGAACACACACGGCGACCAGGGCTGGGGTTAAATCCCTGCTGAGCATCCTCATCCCCCCGGGACGTGGCCCTGCACAGACAGGACCTGAGCTGAGCCAGGGGAGCCTGGCTGAGGCTGCTCAACACGGAGGAAGCCTCTTCACCAGACCTGGAGCTGAGCAGAGCCAGGCAGAGAGGAATCCACAGAAATCCAGACACTTCTGGGATGCAGAAACCCAATTGCGTTTCAGGATGCAAAGCAAACGGAGCAAGCAAAAGCTTTTCATCATCTCTCTGCCTCCCCCAAGCAACCAAAAACCCCGGAACTTAAAATTTCCTTTCAAAATCTTTATCAAAGCCATGTCTGCTGTGAGACACCAGCAAGCCTGGGCTCAGTGGTGCCTCTGTGCCCAGACTCTCCACCCTGGAGCTGCCACCTCACTGCCCCTCACTTCCTGCACTGGGATTCAATTTTGGGGAAAGGCTTCCCTGTGTCTCCCTCTCAGACTCCATTTTGGGTCAAAAAAACACTAAAATCAGGCTGCCTTGAAAAGATCTCAGGGTAAAGCTTGACAGGGAGTAGAGTTGGGGTCTCTCCCCATCCCAGTGCTGGAAGCCTCCTGTCCTGGGCTGCAGGCTCCACAAAGAGGACACAGTTTGGGGACCCCAAAAAGCTCAGCCAGAAAGACCCCAAGCATGGGACAAGGCAGCCCTGAAAAGCTTCCCAGAGGCTTTCCTGAGTGCCCTCTGCCCTGGACATGGAGCCCCTCCAGCACAAGGGGTTCCTTGAGCTCACGAGACATTCTGGGTGAGTTATTGCCTGGACCTGCCCCATGGGAAACCCAAAACTGGAGATGCAGGATTCTTCCAGAGCTGCCCTGGCTCCAGGTGCTGCACAGGCCAGGTGATTGCCAGCCTGGTGCCCTCGAGCTGCCAGCTGCAGCCACCTAGACCCAAAACAGCCTCACAAACCCACATCAGTCCCTCTTTCTCTGTCCCTCTCAACTCATCACACTGAAAACAGCAGCACACAGCAGGCAGAGCAGCACTGGCAGATCCAGAGCTGGATTCAGACAGAGCAGCCAGGAGGGACTCACCTGCCTGGAGCCCATGGCTGGTACAGGGACCCTGCACCCAAATGCAGAGGTTTGGAACAGAGCATTTCTTTGTTCAAGCTGCCCTGAGTGAGAAAGGGAACTTCCTCTCCATGGCTCTGCTCCTGCCATCAGCTGCTGCTGCTGCTGCTTCCATCAGCTTGGAACAAAGACAGGGCTCTTTAACCCCTCCAATGTGCTGCTGTGCAGCAGTGGTGTGTGCAGGCTGGGCCTGATCCCACACATTGATTAAATGGATTCTGAGATGCCCTTTTCCAGTGGCTCCTACCACTCCACACCCTGCAGCTCATGATTCTTTCAGCATGAGCATTTTGAGCAGAGCCCAGATTCAGAGCTGGGATCAAACTCTGGAGTGAACGCTCACATCATGCAGGAGATGAAGTGCTGCGTCTGGAGAGAGAAACTGAGGAGGTGTCACCTCACACTGTGCCACACAACTGTATTCATTTCTTTGCAGCAGCTATAAACGCCCAGAAAATCAGAGTATTACAACACCAGGGGCTGGAATTCCTGGGCAATCATTATTCCAAATGGTCCAGGGCCATGTGCCTTAAGGATGGTTTGGAGAGGGCTGGTGTGAATGGAGCTCCTGGCATGCTGCCTTCAGGCTTCACTGCACAGTTTGCTGTGATGTTGTCAAACATGAACCTGCTACAGCACAACAAACTGAACTAAACACAGAGACACCCTCAGCCAGCGGCTGCGGTGCCGCCACACGCCAGGCTCCCCGCAGGAGAACTTTCTTTTTTTCCCTAGGCGGGGAAAATGTACAGTTAATAAACAATCACTCCAAAAAATCCCCTCCCTGATCCTCCAGGATGCCATTTTGCAAGGTACAAATATAATTAAAGACAATATATGGCAGAGGGACTTAATTGCATCTCTCCCCATCAACTGCCAGCGCGATTGCTCTGTCAGGGAGTCCACTGGATGGAAACACTCACAGACAGGATCCCTGATTTTCCAACATGCAGATGGGAAGGGAAAATATATATTGTCATCTTTGAAAAAGAAACAGCAAATAGTAAAGGGAGAAAAATCTGCCTAACCAAGATGAGCTGGAAACCAGGGGTCCTGAGAAAGAATATTCAATTGTACCCGGAAATGTGAGCAGTGAGAAGAAGCAGTTATGATAAACAAGCATAATTGAGGTGATAGGTAAATAAAACAATTGTATCAGACACAACCCCCTGTTCTGGGTCTGCTTTATCCCTGCACAATGAGCACACACATGGGAGATGATCCAGGAGCACACAGCGAGTGCAGCAACTCCAGCACAGCCAGGATGCCGAGCAACAAACACCTGCAAACACAGGAACACCAAGCACCTTCCCCAGAGTCATCCCACAGAGCAGTGGGGAAGATCGGGGCCAGGCTGTGCCCTGGCTTGAACCAGCTCACAGCACACGCTGGATCTCAGTGCAACGTCGGGAGCACAGCGAGAGCAGGGAAAATGTTCCGACAGCAAAGGCATTTTGGGGATGCAAACCCCTTTTTAAGGATAAGCGGCTCTATATTATGGAAAAAAAAAAAAAAAAGGCGAAGAATTATTAAAGTAACTTCAGCAATGTGGACTTACCGGAGCGGTGGCAGCTCCTCAGCGCGGTGCGCGGTCGCTGCGCATCAATGAACCCCGGCAGCGATCCCGCTGCTGTTTCTATGGAGTTGGGGATGCTGATCCCTGACTATGCATGAGGCTACTGCAGCTGCATCGGAACAGGCTCCCGGGTCCGCACGAATCCACGAACACGAGCAGCCTCCCTGCTCTGCCTCGGGAATGAATCAACCAGCAGCAATTAGGCGGCTGCAAAGCTGCGCCTATGCAGAGGGGTACTCACAGTGCTCCCGAGCATGCACACTCCACACAGCTCCAGAGGGGCTTTTTATTCACCAGGACCATCTCAGAGCATAGCCAGAGGCAGCTGGAGAGCCACAGATCCGCACACAATGCATGAGCACAGACACGTCTGTAGACAGGCGATTTAATCCGTTTTCCCTCGATTTGCTCTGCCGGTTTCAACCTTATTTCAATACAGTTTTACAAACCTTCCTCTGGCAGCAAGATTTGAACCTGATACCTCCAGGATCCGAGCCTGGTTTAGTTCAGCTAAAGAGCAAATGTGCTGCACGTAGCTCTGGCTGGCTCTTCCCTGGGAGGAAAGGCAAGATCCATTTTGCAAGTGCATTACTCTGTGATAAAAAAGATATTTGCCCCGAGGAGCTGCTCCTCACATGCCTGGCCCCTGGAAACTCAAGCTTCAGTGATTAATATTAGCTTTGTCTGGGTGGCTTGGAGCATGTTTACTGTTATATTGACTTAAAATACACTTGAATGGCTATTCAGGAAAGTGTGTTATTATGCCTGGTGAGTAAATTCAAGACATGCCCATATTTCACAGGTAGTAGCTGAAGGCATCCCATAACCATGAATGAGGGTGTCATCAGTTCTCCCATTAATCAAACTAATCTATCAGGGGATAGTTTTTTTCCCAGAAAATACTCCAGAAGCAATTCCTCAATAAAAAAATGATCTTTCTGCACCAACACTCCTGCGATGAAAATTCCTTTATTGTCCAGAAATTTCCCCCTTTTTCTGCCTGCAGCAAGAACATTTCTGTGCTTGGTTTAACATTTTCATAGTCTTTGCCAAGTGTCAGGAGGGTGTTCAGTGCTGTACAAGATGTGCTGCCTGCACCAGGACCTTCAAAAACAGCAGTTCACACAAGGGGCAAAACACTAAATGTGCTCTGAATTATGGGGGGTTGGAACACAGGACACCATGTGCTGGGGAACACAGATACCATAAGGTTGCTCTGACTCTGTGTCTCCCCCAGCTGCCTTTTTCCTTCCTCTCACTCCAGCTTTCTCCTCTTGCAGCAGGAAAGCACAGGAGTGTTTTGCTGGGGTGGATCAGTGCATGGAGGGAGGGTTTGAGGAGGGTTCACACCATGCTGAGATCAACAGGGACTGCTGGGGACAACCTGCAGCCCCTCTGCACATCCCCCACTGCCTCCTGCCCTGGTTCCACTGGGCAGCAAAGCTTTGTACAAATGGATCACTAAGGCAAAAAAAAAA
>JACBWW010000062.1:797740-844764 GCA_020086605.1 Lanius collurio | reverse complement strand
ATTGTTTACTTTCCCAGTTAATATAATAATTAGAAACAGCTCACAAAGGATTCAGAGCTTCTTGCCAGGAAAAATGACGCGGATCTGGATCCTTTGGCAACGGCGCCGAGTCATCTGTGGATAAACACAACGTGCACTGCTGTGCCCTCCACACAGGGTGGCTGTAGGTGTGTGAACATCAAGAATCCCAAAATCCTCACCTCACTCCTGCCTGCACAGAGGAGGAGAGCACCTGTCCTGTGGAGACAGGGAGGTAAGAATTAGTTTAAGTCCAATATAATCAGTTTAAAAACCGATTACTCTGTGCCAAGTATCGAATCTGCAGCACAGAGCAACAGCAGAAATAGAAAGGAGAGGCTGGTTCCTTCCTCGTGTGTTCTGAGACTCTCCTGGCTGTTCAGTCCCTGTGGAAACTTGGGGTTTGGGAGGAGTTCTTAAATTCTAGAGAAGGAAGGAAGGAAGGAAGGAAGGAAGGAAGGAAGGAAGGAAGGAAGGAAGGGCCATGCAGAATTTGTAGCCTGAAATGAAAATCCCTGGACTGCACCACGAGCACACTCCAAGATGAGAAGGTTAAAGATAAATAACACATTCCCCTCCTGGGCACAGCCTGGGAGGAAACTGCTCAGCCCAAAGGCCACAGTGGCAGGGGGTGGCAGTCCCTGCTGCCAGCTCCTGTCCTGCAGTGCCAGCACGGCATTCTGTGCAGGGCTGGCTTCAGTGGATTCAGGGCAAGGAAATGTGGCTTTGTGTCCTGAAAAGCTCTCATTCCAAGAGGCATCTTGGAATATGCTGTGTTGCACACAAAGCTGGACCTGCAGCCAGGCAGCTTTGGAGCTGCGTGCATCCAGGCAGGAAGAGTCCAGAGGCAGGACTAGCACCAAAAGCTCTTTCCTGGTGATGAGGCTTCTGAAATGCATTTTATTGACCTGGAATCTTTGCATGTGCTCACAATGAAGAGTCTGAACCTGATTTGGCAGGGTTGGAAGCTCTAAAAAGCCATTTGTGCTCCAGCAGCATCAGATGGCTGCTATCAGCTGATCTGGGGTTGGGGAGGTGAGGGATGAGCTGTGCTCAAAGCCATTGCCAAGAGAGCTCAGGGAACTCTGACCTTCCACAGCTGCCTTTAACACGAGGCACAACCTCAATAAAGTGAATGAAGTGAGAGCCTTGCCCTGCTGAGGTACCTGCCCAAGGACCCAGGGAAGGGCTGGAGTTGTGCCAGGGAGGGTCAGGTTTGGTCTCAGGGGAAAATCCTTCCCCCAGAGGGTGCTGGCTCTGCCCAGGCTCCCCAGGGAATGGGCACGGCCCCGAGGCTGCCAGAGCTCCAGGAGTGATGGGACACTGCTCCCAGGGGTGCCCAGGGTGGGGTTGTTGGGGTGTCTGTGCAGGGCCAGGGGTTGGACTGGAAGGTCCTTTTTGGGTCCCTTTCAGCTCAGGGTATTCCATGATTCCATGATTTGGCACCCTGGTGCCACTCAGGGCTGTCAGCCTCTGTCAGCCTGGCAAGATGGGCTTATTTAGGACACAAATTTCAGGAAGATTATGGCAGCAAATACCTGGGACGAGCATTAGGCTGAGATTAGACCCATTTCAGTTCCTCAGCCTGATTCAAACAGTTAATCCAGCCTCCCCCAGGTCAGAGTGGCTGCTGTTGGCCCAGAGCTGCCAGAAGGCTCAAGCTGGCCTTTGCCTAAATGTTAATGATCATTATTAACACATCCTTTCTCTGAGAGCAGATGAAAAACTGCTGCTTTTAGGGTCTCATTTCAGCCTTCTGTGCCGTGGACACCTTCATCAGTATCACTGCATAATTTATTTTTAAAAGACTGCACTTTCTTTGAAGGCCAGTAAAGTGCTGGTGTCAGAACCCAGAAGAGAGATTAAAACTTGTCTCTGGTCATAAAGTACTAAAGATTCCTGGGAAGCCTTTGCTCTCACATCCTCCTCAGCTGCTGCAGCTCAGGGAAGCAGGAGGAGCCCTTTGGCATTGAATCCCAGCAGGCTCCAGGTGGCATTAAGGGTTTGCAGAGCAGGGCAAGGCTTTGGCCATTGATTCCCAGCTCCAGCAGCCATGAAATGAGGAGTCTTTAGGCTTGAAACATCCCCAGTCCACACAGCATATGGCTTCAGCTCAGCACCATTTCCATCAGGAAAGAAGAGAGGGTTGGATAAAAGGGCCTGGAAAAATTCCATGTGTGTGCCCAGTGAGAGGCTGGACACATCCATCTGCAGCCACCTCCCAGTAACAGCTGGCAGAGAGGGGAGGAGGTCCCAAGCCCCAACACTCCTTGGAATTAACCCAGGCTTTAAACCACAGGTGTTTTCATGGAAACCAAAAAGCAAAGCAGAATATACTTAATCTCAACCCTCTGGAAGAACCACTCTAAGTCACTGTCTGTAATGGGAAATAAGGAGCTGTAAGTTGGTTTTTCCCCCCTCAGTGTGCTAACAAAGTATTTGCTGTATTCTGGTTATTTTTATCCCTCCCAGTGGAAATGTAAGTAATAAAAATAGCAGTATTTTATAGCAGGGAAAACAAAACCTATGGTGCACAATTGTGCCTTGGAGAGAAAATGCTGTAATGTTTTTATTTCAGGAGAATATTAACATGTGAAAAGAAACCAGAGAGCTCTTTGATTAACCTGCTCCAGCAGCCTCCAGAGAGCAGCATGGATGTGCAGGAGCTGCTTTCCCTGGGCTGGTGCTTCCACCCAACACCCTAAAGGGGCCAAGCCTTTGGCCAAGTCTCCTTATCCCCTGTCTCTCCTACTCTCCCAGGCACTTTCCAGCCCTTGGGAAGTGGTGTGGTTCTCAGCCATTCCCACCTCATCCTGTTCAACCCTCCCAAACCTCTTTCACAACACCCACAGCCCACAGTCCAAGTGTTTTTCCCTGCTTAGGGACGTGTGGATCTGCACTGAGGAGCTGTTTACACATCCAGCTCACCCTCTGCAGGGAGCTCCCCTGGGAGCCCAGAGCAGCATTTGCAATATTCCTATTAATAAAGAGAAAAAAGAGAAAGCTCTTGTCAATCACTTCACTACTTAATAATCTCCTTCCACAGGTGACAACAGACAGAATCCTAAATGACAGATGTGCTGGCAATCGTCCCCAAGGACCCTCATGGAGAAAGAGCCGGGTTCAGCTGAGCCTTGCAGCACGTGGGCCCTTCCCCAGCCTTGGTTTCTGCTGCATCTTCTTTCCCAGAGCTCCACATCCCCCAAAAGAGGGGCCTCAGGCCCTGCAATTTGGAATAAGGGTGTCCTTGCCAGCTGCCCATGGGCAGAGCAGAGCCCACAACAGTCACAGAACCACGGAATGGTTTGAGGGAAGGGCCCTTACAGTCCATCCAGTGCCACCCTGCCATGGGCAGCAACACCTCCCACTACCCCAGGTGCTCCAAGCCCCCTCCAGCCTGGCCTTGAGCACTCCCAGAAGAAAATTTACAGGGTGCTCTCCCAGGCACAGGGATCCCAGCCCATGAGGACTCACCCTGGGGAAAAGGCTGGGACAGTGGGGAAGAGGATGGTGAAGGGTACCCTCTTTGTAGGGAGTTGGCTGCTCCTGCCAGCATCAGATCTCAGGGCCAAAAGAGTTCACTGGGACTTTTTTTTGGTCTAAATATCTTTACTTACTGATAACATTATTTCCCAAGGCTCTAAATGCCAAGAGGCAATGACACCCTGCCGTTAGCACTGGCAGAAAGTTGCTGAGTTCATCTGCTGAGATATCAGTGAGACATCGCCCAGCACTGCCCTCAGATCCCAGCACTCAGGGCAGGGGTGCACTGAGATGAACTTTAAGGTCCCTTGGACCCAAACCACTCCATGATTCTGTGACTGTGAGAACTCAGGAACAGGAAGGAATGTTGTTTAGCTAAAGGGAAGAAGCAACTCATCAAGTAACTGAGGGTACAGGTCTTGATTTGGATGAAGCTCTGTCATCTTACAAATATGGCCCAAATAAATCATATTTTAGCTGTGATTCTGCACCCGGGAAACTCTCCTGTGAAGCCACTTTCTGGGCCCATCACCCAGGAAAGGCAAGAAGGAGAGAGATCCTTGGAACCACAGGCAGGACAGAGTCTCCAGACCCACCAGCATAACTGAATTACTTTCCACAGAATTCAGTTTTCAACAGCCAGCAGCAAATAAGATGGCCTGGCATGATGATGTTCTGCTCAGCCACTGGGAGGAACCTGGGCCTGGATCTGGAGGAGAATTGGGCTGATTATAATTGGGCAGAAGATTAAACTGGTTTGACATGTCCACAGTCACCCCCTGAACCAGCAGCACACCGAGCACCAGATCTCCTGCTGGGAAAGGGAACTGGGAAATTGAGGAGTTAACAAAGACCAGACTGAGATCTGGACTCCTAACTGGGAAAGAGAACTCCCAGACAGCACAGCAGAAGGTTGAATGCTGACAACACACTCTGATTAATCAGGTTTTCCAGAGGGCAGAGGAGCATTGCTCAAGGCTGGTAAAACCAGGAATGTGCAGCTCCATCAGGAGACCCAAACCACACACAGGTACCCACAGCCCCATCAGCTCTGCCAATGAGTAATGAAGGAAGAGCCAAAATGTCTCAGTATTCCCATTTTTTGGCTCTGTCTTTCCAGCATTAATCACTGTTCCTTAACTCATTCCAGGTGGTTATACCCCTCCTTTCTTGCAGGGCAGCAGGACAAGAGATGGGCACAGGGAAAGCCCAGCCCACCCCACAGTTGTTATTAACACTCAGTGTCCTGAGCTCCAAGCAGGATCAACACCCCCAACATCCATTGCAGGGCCTGATTTGACACAAAAATCCAGGGCTGAGATCCCTGGCGGGCTGAGATCTCAGCTGCCCTCAGCTCTGCTCAGCATCAAGAACACACAAGCCCAAGAGGAGCACCAGATCCAGGCTCGGGCCTGCAGGTGAGCTCAGACAGCAGTGACTGCCTTGGGTACCTGCCCTGCTCACGGAAAGGATCCCAAACCAAAGCTTTTAGAGACAGAAGGGTGGCTAAGGAGCATCTCCTTCCTGGTCTCAGCAGTCCAGAGAGCACCCAGAGCCACAGCGATTGCCTGGCTCAAATGAGAAGTCCAGGAGAAGATTTCAGATGAGAAGTTCCTTGGTGGTGCTCAGCCTGGAGGAGACTGAGGGGAGACCTCATTGCAGTTACAGCTTCCTCGAGGGGGAGAGGAGGAGCAGATGCTGATCTCTGCTCTCTGTGGGCAGGGACAGGAGCCAGGGAGGGGCTGAGGCTGGGCCAGGGCAGGTCAGGCTGGATATCAGGGAAAGGTTCTTCCCTCAGAGGGTGCTGGCACTGCCCAGGCTCCCCAGGGAATGGGCACAGCCCCGAGGCTGCCGGAGCTCCAGGAGCGTTTGGGCAGCGCTGCCAGGGATGCCCAGGGTGGGATTGTTGGGCGGTCTGTGCAGGGCCAGGGGTTGGACTGGCTGATCCTATTTGGATCCCTTCTAGCTCAGGATATGCTGTCATTCCGTGATTCTGCCCTTTGGCACAGCCTGGTGACATTCCCACGTGAGAGATTTTCCGCTGTGGGTGGTTCATTTACACTTGCCAGCGGCAGGGCACAAACCTGGTGCCCTCCACAGAGCTGCTGCCTGCTGG
The DNA here is from genome assembly GCA_020086605.1 of Lanius collurio. Lineage (NCBI taxonomy): Eukaryota > Metazoa > Chordata > Aves > Passeriformes > Laniidae > Lanius > Lanius collurio. The sequence goes on along the minus strand of JACBWW010000062.1, from coordinate 839,147 downwards.
CAGCTCCAGCAGCCCCGTGTGCCCGGTGGTCACAGCCATGAGGAGGGCGCAGAGGGGCTGCTCTCACACCCCAGCCTCTGCCCTCCTCAGCAGACGCGGCTCATGGAGCTTCCCAGGCGGGCAGGGGATGGACCATTGCTGCTGCCGGCTGTGCCCAGCACAAACCTCCCCGGCTTTGTCCGTGCAGGGCTCGGCTCCACTCGCACACTCGGAGCTCTCCGAGGCTGAGACAGGCAGAGAAACGAAGGAGCTCGGAGCCCCCAGGGCCGCACATCGCTCCTGCGGGGGCTGCAGAGCAAAGCGCGTCCCGCCGGCTGGATCTCCCCTCCCAAACCTCCTCCGTGGGTGCTACCGCAGGGCTGGGGCATCTCCAGAGGGTTCAGAGCCCGGCACACCACAAGTGCCCTCAGCAGCTCCCTCTCCACCTGCGGAACCCAAAGCCAAGAGTTTCCTCCCCAGGCGAACCTCCGTGCTCCCCGCCGGCCCGGCGCGCAGGGCTGCGCTCGCAGCCCCATCTGGTGACATGATCCGTGCAGGGGATGTAAGGAAGGAACGCTTCCTTGTGCAGATTCCTGGCAGGGTGATGCACGAATTACCCGCCGTGGTCCCTGCCTTCACACGGGGGGTGGGGTTGGTTATCCAGAGCTCTCCGTGCTTCCCATCCCAGCTCCGAGCGACCCGCACCTCCCCTGTGCTCCTGGTTAAACCTCAGGCTGGCAGATGATCTGTCTTGGTTTAGGAAGCAGAATTCACCCTGAGCTCGGGCCCTGCTGCCAGCACGGGTTGCTGTGACATCTCCTTCCTTTGGAAATGTTTAGTGCAAATACAGAAGATAAAGAACTTACATTTGGGATTGCCTGGAGACACAAACCCCAAGGGGAAACAAACTTCAGTTTGGAATTTTGCATCTTGTTCTGCAGGCAACAGCAAACCCCCTGGCAGATCCAGGGCACAGACTGTGTTGCAGAACTGCACCAAACACAGCTCCAAAAGAAAATTCCAAATGAATGGGGTTTCCAGCCACTTTAAGAGCTCTCTCTTTCCTGACAGAAAAGTGGTCTGAAATGGATACACACTGCCATGCAGATCCCATTGTCCACAGCACAGCCCAAAGGTGTATCCCAGCCCCATACTCCCACAGTGGTGGAAATCTTCAAAAGATATTATTTCCAAACACTTCTGAGCAATTCTTCCACCACGAAAGGCTTTTGGGTTTGTCTCTGAAATACAGGACAAAAAAGTAAAGATACTCTCACCACGGCAGTTGCTGGACAGGTTTGGTTGGGGTGGCTGCATCCTGCCCAGCCCCAGAGGCCTCTGGTGGTGTCTGGGGCCCTGAGTGAGGGCAGGGGCTGAGCTGCACAAACAGCAGCAAGTTCTGCCCCTGGGCAATGCTGGGAAGTGCAAAAAAGGCCAGTCAGCAGATCAGAGAATCCCCAAATAGTCTGGTTTTGAAGGAACCTTAAAGCTCATCCCATTCCACGCCCTGCCATGGGCAGGGACCCCTTCCACTGTCCCAGGCTGCTCCAAGCCCTTTCCAGCCTGGCCTTGGACACTTCCAGGGATGGAAGATGACCATCAGTGCCAGGATGAAGCAGCAGACAGAGCTCTGCACACTCTGCCTGTTCCTTGGTGAGGAGTCCCCCAGCACCCTCAGCCACTGTGACCCAGCCCTGTGCCATCTGCTCACTGGATTCTGTGCTAAACGTGCTCATCTCTGATGTGTTAATGAAAAGAGCAGGAATTTATATCCCTGGTTTTAAGCCCAGCCAATTTAGCAAACATTATCCCAGCTCCCAAGCATTAACCCAGGTGGAGATCACCCAGCACTGTGCAGCAGCCCATGGGAAGCAGTGGAAGATAATTTGGCAATGAGCAGTTTATTCAGCCTTAAATGCTTTGTTCTGCTCGATCTGCTCCACTAACACAGAGCAAAGGACACAGGAACAGCCAGGAATACAGTTCAGTCCCTGTGAGCCTATTCAGGCACTGGAGTGATCCAGAGAGCTCTCATGGTGAGGGAGATTAACAAGGGGAAGGAAGGCCAGTGCTCTGGAGAAGATCCAGACTCATTATCTCAGCCCTCAGACAGCAGTAAATCCAAAATCATCTGTGTCTACAGAGATATCCACACCCCTAGCAGTGTCCAAGGCCAGGTTGGACAGGGCTTGAAGAAACCTGGGGACAGTGGAAGTCGTCCCTGCCCATGGCAGGGGGTGGAATTGGATGGGCTTTAAAGTCTCTTCCAACCCAAACCAGTCTGGGATTCTGTAACAGATGTGAATTCTACAATGGCAGCAAGGGGTTGAAGAGTTTAGCAGCCACTTCTTATCCTTGGTAGAATTTTGGGATAGGATTATTCATCCTGGGGTGAAATGAAACTTGGCAGCTGAAGTGCAGCACTGTGTGATGGGGTGGGCAGCCAAGAGCAAGCCAGGAGAATTAAAGGCAGGAGAATTCAAGCCGGGGCATTAAGAGGAAAAAAAATGCAAGCAAGCCTATGGAAGAAATCCAGGGACTGAGAGGAGTCAAAGGGAGGAGCTGCAAGTGCCAGATGCCAGTCCAGCCACCAAGGCCAACACCAACCACCCAAAGAGCTGGAACAGATGGGCTGGCAGGGCTGGAGCAGATGGACTGGTGGAGCTGGGAGTGCTCTGGGCACAGCCAGGCAGCACCTGGCAAAGAGAAACAAACCCCCCTCCCAAACCTCCTCCCTGCCCCTGTGCCAGCTCCAGGGGAGGCTGAGCAGGGCACTCAGCCATCCACTCGTGCCCAGCACATGCAGAGCCAGCACCAGGTTGTGCTGCCAGAGTTTGGGCTGAAAGTGCAATGGTTTGGGTGCAACCCCCCCGTTCCTTCGTGCAGAAGAGCAGCAGTGAGTGCAGGTGTTCTTTGCTTTAGCAAGAACAGAAGCTTCAGGGAAGTTCACTGAGCCCTTTCCTAGAACAGAGCTCTCATCAAGGAGCCCCTAAACCACCACAGGCACTTAAAGAATAAACAAAGAGTGAAAAATTCAAGCTTGTTATGAGCCACAGCCTGAAGGGAACTGCTGGTACCTAACAGACCTGCCTGGATCAGAGCCTTCACCTGGGTTTTGGAAGTTCAGACCCACCCCCAAGCTGGGGGGCATTCCAGAGCTCTCACTGGCTGCAGAAGGATTATTCCAAGGGAATTCTAGCTGAGGTGCAAAGTCACTGCACTTCCTCCTCGCAGGTCTGTGCTCAGCTGGGGCACTCCAGGAGCTGCCATCATTTTGGGACTCCCATCAGAACCAGCCAGACAAGCTCCTCCTTCCAGCTGCAGCTGAGCTGGGCCAGTTCTGCCTTTAGCTCTGAGCAGCAGCGTCAGGACACTGCTCCAGCAGCAACAGCCACAAAAAAAGATGGATTTATCAGTGGTGGGGAGCAGCTCAAGGCACATGCACCAAACTGCAGCTCCAGGGTGAGGGAACACAGCAGAATTCCAGGTGTGCAGCTTTTTCACTGCATGCAAAAGGTACAGAGACCTCCAAACCTTTGTGTTTCATGCCCAGGTGTAGATAAACGTGACAAATCATTTTCTGAAGCCTCAACTGGGTTCACCTGGGCTCCTGCAGCCCAAATTTCACCCTATTTCCACACTGCAGGTGTTGTCAGGAAAGTCTTTTGCCAGGTGTGAATCTGTATCTGATGATGTGCAAGAAAGAAACTCAAATTGAAAGAATGATTTTTCTGGTTTAATAGAAATAACCAACCAAAATGGGTTCCAAACAATGCTTTAAATTGAGCTAATACAACTTCTACAGCACATTCCAGAGCACTTAACAAGAAATATTTACAGGCAGCTAAAGTATTAAATAACCAGGGAAAGAAAAATTTCTGGTTTTCAATTACACACCAGCAAAATAACACAGGAGTAGAACAATTAGAAACGATAACTTTTTTTTAAAAAAAAAAGTTAAATAGGATGATTCAGATAATACAGTATCACAGAAACAGCACTTGGTTGTTTTGAAGAATCATATTAAAAGATGAGCCAAGTTTATTATGTGCAAAATGAGCCAGTTCCAGTACTGGAAGCAGGAAATAATTGAAGAATCAAAGAATGCCATGATTTAACCCTTCCAGGAGAATGTTTACATGTGAAACAAGCTTTGCACTGCACAAATCTGTATAGGATTATTTACATGTGTCCTGGTGTTCTGAGCCTAAAGATCCCCCATTGCAGGTGGGCACCCATGCCAGGGGAGCTCATTCCAGACTGAATCCTGCCAAAGTCCAGCTTACAAAATATTTCAGTACCTCTCGTTGTAGAAATTCCATAAATCCTAAAGACAGAAGCCTCAAGCTGTGATTTCACTCAACAAAGAAAAGGCCAAAAGTGCATTTCATATGTTTTATAGTCCACTTATAATAAAGATTGCCAAATTAACTACAATTTTGGAAAGCTGATTCAATTCTGATATTAGAAAGCACAGAAAGCAGGATCCCCATAAGCCAAGTGGAAGCAGATGGAAGAGTTACTGTACACACACTTTGAAAAGACAGAATAAATCACCATACCCAAGGATACAATCCATATGTGCCATCCAAGTAAAGTGTGGCATTTACATTTTTATTTAAAAAAAGTACCTCAGTTATTTGCTCAAACACCTACTTCTTAAAAAATATGGGACTTTCCCCAATTTTTTAAAATAAAACACCACGCTCTACATCGTCAGGAACTGCTGCACACTTTGATTTTAAAAGCAAGGCTTGGTGATTTGCATACAAACTTCCTGATAAAATCATTATCCAAAGGGAAGAATTCCTGTCCTGCTGACAGGCAGCTGACAAAGCAGTTTTATTGCTTTTTCTGAGGAAGAGAGAAAAACAAGGAACAGCCAATTCCCAGTACAACACACACACGGCTTCCAAACACTGTTGCAATAACCTAAACTTTTGCAGGTCAGCCGAAAACAGGTGATAAAATAGAAATTTGGGCTCATTTTAAGGATTTCTTCTCCAGTGGCTTGAAGAAATGTTTGATCCAGCATGAGGTGTGTGACAGTGAAGTGTCACAGTAGTGACAGCCCACAGAGGAACAACCTCTACACTTAACTGAGCATTTCTGCTTGCAGAAGTTGGGGAAAACCCCCTTTTTTTGGATAATAACTCTGCCTTATTGTGCTTTAGGTCACTTAATCCCAGGGCACAGCTAAATAAAAGCCCTGAGCCCGTTTAGCTGTTGAATTCCCACCACTGAGCAGGAATTCCATGGCAGGATGGCTGCTGAGGACACCCAGCAGCTCACACTGGGCACTTCACACTCTCATTTCAAAAACAAATTGCCTTTTCTTTCTTTGGATCCTCTTACAACTTCAGGGGCAACAAAAAATTCTCAACCAAAACGGAGACACGAATTTTTGGGAGTATTTTAAATGACCCAGTGCCAGGCTGTGCTCTGATTCCCCAGGTAAAATCACTCACACAGTGCACTCCCAGCTGCTGGCACGGAGAAGATGCCCAGAGAATTAGCGGCTCATTAACACAAACCCAGTAATTTGCTCCTGAAGGACTTACAGTGAGGCACCAAAAATTGTTTCCACTGAGCAAACCCTTCCCAGCTCTGTGATGAACATCCAGACTAAAGGATCAGGGAATGGATTAGCAGAGCTTATCTACCCTTTCAAATTATTCCAAATAGAACTTTGCTCCTTTCAAAACAATCACTGGATTGTTGCTTTGGGAGTTCAAAAATTAAGGGGAAGAAGAGAATGTTTTGTTTCCTTGCATAAAAGAAACACTTGAGATTTCTTGCACACATTCAAAATTCCACATAATCCTACTGAGCACTGGGAACTGGATTGGGAGGAGCAGTTCTGGAGGTTCAGTGGGGTCTGTGCAAGGCTCTGGGCTCAGCAGATCCAGCTCAGCTCCACTCCTGGGGTGCAGAAGCTGCTGAGCATGAGCTGGACACGTTTCCCACCCGGAGTGAAGGGCTGGAGAGGCTGTCCCAAAACACTGGAAACTGCTCTGGGGTCTGGGTGGGGAGCAGAGGGTCCTGTTCCTGCAGCAGCTGGGGGGCACGAGCCTCCGTGGAGGGGTTTGGGTGAGTCCTCCCCAGTGGGCTCTGCTGGGATCCCCCCATGCCCATCCCATGCTCTGGCTCAGGCCCCAGGGTCTCTGCAGGATCCAAACCACAGCTGCTGCCCAGGGAGCAGCCCAAAAGGAGGCCTGAGGGTACCAAAGTGCCATAAAAACAGGAGCCCCGAGTGAAGAGAGTTCACAGAATCTTATTTTCATGATAATTTTAATAATATTCCTTTTGTAAAACGAAGCTGAGAAACTAGAAATGCATAAATAGGCAATACACAGAGCCATGAAATGATCCCTTGTCACTACCAGTGTCCTATTCACACATCAGCTTTTCCATGGGCAAAGTTGCTGCTCTTTGTCAACTTAATACATTGAAGTGGAATTCCTTTTCCTTTCACATACAAGCTGGTAAGAAATAGACTTAAAATGGCACTGAGAAATGAAAAAAAACCTCAACCAGTTTGAGTTTGAAGTGTAACACTTGAGTAAAGAAGTGAGATGGAAGTTACAAACATCTTCAGTCCCCTCATTTATTGCAAGAGAGGGAGAATCCCAAGGTACACAGACCTGGTTCCTATAAAAGAAACCAAATCTGCAGTGATTTGCATAAAAACTGCTGAGAGCATTTCTCAATTTGATATTGTGCTGAAATATTTCTCTTTACCACGATGGTAAAGTGTGTACAATGTCACAGGAATTGCTGAGTACACCAAAGCCCAGGGATCTCCCCCAGGATTGCTGGCTCCACACAAACTGAGAGTCTGCCACCTCAGGCTCATTGGTTACACAAATTCTTCAACTTCCTTTAACAAGATCAGTATGAAGGCCAGAAATTGTATTTATTCTTTCTAGTACTGACCTGTGTCAGTAAAGAAAACAACTTCCCAAGCTGTAACTCCTTGTGATTCCATGATTTCTAACTGCTGGGATGGAGGCAGTACCACTGCAGAGGTGCCTCAGGGGGCAGGGAGGGAAGTGGGAAATGGTTCTGATTTCACTCTTTGAGCAGAAACCACTCAAGGCCAAACCCTGTGCAAGTGCTTTGTTCAATGGATGGACAGGCAACCCAAACTCAGACTGATTCCAATCTCTCTGCACGTTTCCCTCACAAGCTGCTTCTGAAGAAAGTTCTGAGAAGTACTCTAAGAAAAATAAGACAGAACCTCAAAATGAATGCAATGTTAGAAATAGCATATATTACAAATCTTTTCTTGATAGGAACAATCAATAAGAATACATATTAGCTTAAAAACAGTTCAGCAAATGTTGCTGATCTGCAAGAATCTCAATTCACTATTTACAAATAAGACAAAGTGAATACAGGAAATTTTACACATTTGGTAGTTAATAGGTTATTGTTTGCCGAGTGGTCTATTAGAAACTGATATTTAGGAAGACTGGAAAAAACACCCCAACCAGTTATTACCTCTTCAGTCTATATTTTAGGTACAGAAAACTAGAGAATGAATACTGGAGAGAACATTCTGCCTCGTCAGGGGGTCAGGGACAGATGACAACACTGAGACTTCTGCCATGGATGCCACAAAAATGTTCTGGGTACAGGACTTTAATAAATACACCTTGTCCTACTGAAAGGGATTGTAGCCACCAACTGAGCCTTTCATCTGCCAAAACCTCACATTCCTGCACTCGTCAATTCAGAACAGTTTAATGATTTTTCTTTCTTTTTTCCTTTTGCTCTACATAAAATGGAGTAAAGAAAGCAAAATGTCAACAGTTGGATTGACACAGAAGATCAGTTATTCACAATCCCTCTTCAATGAGATGATCAAAGCAACAACCAACACAGAGTGGGCACAGAGGGGATTTCAGGAGCTCTGCTCACAGTTTACACTGCAGTGTAATGCAAGATACAGTCACTGAGCGGGTCCAGTCCTGCAGAACGTGTCACTACACAGTCTTATCTGTACATGGAACTTCTCTTATCAAATCTGCTTCTCTTCAACATTCCCCCACCTCTGTCTGTGAGACCATGATGAGTGTGTCCCCTCCATCAGGAAAAGAAAGAAGATCGCAAGTAATCAAGGAAAAAAAAATACAAACCACCAAGAATTTACAATACAAGTTTTTTTTCCCCTTTTGATGCGAATGCTTTTCTGTACAATTGTTTTTTGTTATCTAATACTGTTTAAAAAGCTATCAGCTTCTTCAAGATGGCCACTGTAGGCATGATAATATTCCAGGAACACTTAAATAACAGTTTTTACAATAAATTTCAGGTCCATATCATTAGATTACTTTATATGCACTGGTCTCTCATCTGATTTTAGGCGTTTTCTACGTGGCTGTATAAAATCTTCATCGGAGTCCTCAGTTATTTCACCATCATCCTCCTCCTGCTCAAATTCAGGCAAAGGCTGGAAGGTCCTGTCTGAGTAGAGCTCTGTAAGTTTATCTTCAAAGTACAATGCAACTGCCTTCCCTGCCTGTGCTACTTCTGAATCAGCCTGTGGATGAAAGAAGACAGGAATATTCACCTGTTGGAAATGCACATCCCTTCACCAAGTGTGCATGGTCTGAAACGCTTACCTTCAAATTAATCTCTTGTGTTTCTGCATAAACTTGAACAACTTTCATCATCTAAAAAGGATACCAGAGTCAAAAAAAATGAAATTATAATCCTTTCTAAAGTTACGAGATCGCACAGGATTGGATGACTAAAGTCAGCCATAACAACAACACAGTTTGTTATGGCTTGCTAGCTTTAGTTCCCAAACTTAGGCAGCAGGTTTAAAACAGTCTTAGGTGGTAAATAAACCTTCAACAGAACACACAACTTTTGTACAAGTAAGTGGCTCCCTGCCATTTTCTACTCATGACTGCTTTCTTCATAATAAACTTGAGTTGCTTGGACAGGATTGTGGGAAAGTCTCCTCTGGAGGGGAGAGCTCCAGGAGATTGCTTTCCTGGGGATTACCCCACTTGGATTTCTACTTTGGAAAAGCATTTGGCTTAGAGGCACTCGACATGATGCTGCTGTGAGAGGTCAGAGTGACTCAACTTTTGCCATGAGCCAGGCAAGCTGAAACACATTTTTTTTTTTTTTTTAATAATAAAAAAATCACCACATCTCTCAATCCTTCCTCCCTTGTTTTACTCTGGTCTCTAAGAGCTGCAGCATGTTTTCCTCTACAGTGGATGCTTCATTAATTCCCTTGACTGAGAAGTTCACACAATTACAACTCCTTCCCCAGTGCTCATGAACCTCCCTAACACAGGACATAAAGGAGTCAGGGCTGTCAAAGTCCCACATGCTTGTGAGCACTTCCAGCATCACATCATTAACCCTGATTTCTCCTAGTGAGGTTTTAATTGTAGCTTTGTGCAGTTCCTTCAGTTTCCTTCTGCACAGGGCCAGAAATGCAGCCCAAACACTGCAAGTTCAGGTTGCATTTTACAGAGAAATAAGACCCATTGGCTGATTTATGCATTTCTAAGGTCACAAGAAAGCCACTCCTTATGATGCCTTTTGTCATCCTTGCTTTAAAGCATCTCAAGGATCAGGAACCCTCTCAACTCCTGCTCTGTTTCAGCACAATATGATCTTTTTTTCTGATATTCAGATTATTTTTTCCATTGCTCCATTAGCAGTAATACTCAGGTCATTTATTTCCCCAAGTCACATTTCACATGGAAGGGATATTTCATTATCAGATGGGATCATGGCAAAATTAGTAAAAAATATGACCCCATACCCAAGTTATCCACTGAAAACTGATTTTTGTGAGACCCCCCACTATCCAGGAGTTAAAGCAGGAAGGCTAATAAAAGTCACAATGGCCACAAAGCTTTGGTGGGTTCAGCCTGTGTGAGGTGAGATTATCTTCAGAAAGGCATTTCTCCTCAGTAGAGGAAGTGTCTCAGTGGATTCTACCACATTCCATGAGTGTAAAACAATTACCTGGGCAGCTTGAGACACTTTTAAGGACTCTTTCATTGTCTTTATGGCCCTTCCAAGCACTTCTACAATCAATTCAATGCACAGCAACCAGGTCACCCTGCTCCTCAGCCACAGACACCCCTGAATGCATTTTAGAAGTTCCCTCTGTTCTCCCAATTTAGCTAAAAATGAGAAGTTATTCTGCAACTGCCTTGAGTTTTCTTTGGTTTTTCAGTGTCTGATTCAGCATCTGCTCCAAAAGCAGAAGTTACAGCTGGAAGCAGAGCCTTTCACTGGAGAAGCTGCACAACCAGGTTGAAATAAATCTTCATCTAAAATTAAAAATGGTGTTGAGATTGGAAGTTAACATACTTCATTAAACCTTTCACAGTTCTTGAAGATCAACCGGACATCAGCCACGAAGTCCTCGGGGGTCTGGTAGTGTTGGGAATGTTTCTTCTGCAGTTTCTTCTTCACCGTGGATAAATCCATTGGTTTCTTTATAATTTTGTAGTAGTTTGGTATCTGTAAAAAACCAACAGTGATTTATCACTGAATGGACAGAGTCCACAGCTGAATTTCCACACTGAAGGTATCAATCCCTTGTTCTCATCACACACTTCAGGCACGTTCAGCAAAGCAGAGCAACCTCCTTTCCTCAGGCTGTTCAAAAAGTTCTTTCTAAGGGTATGGAGTGACAGGACAAGGGGGATTGGTTTTAAATTGAAGAAGGGTAGATTTAGATTGGACATTGGGGAGAAATCCTTCCCTGGGAGGGTGGGCAGGCCCTGGCACAGGGTGCCCAGAGCAGCTGTGGCTGCCCCTGGATCCCTGGCAGTGCCCAAGGCCAGGTTGGACATTGGGGCTGGGAGCAACCTGGGACAGTGGGAGGTGTCCCAGGGGTGGCACTGGATGGGCTTTAAGGTCCTTTCCAACCCAAACCACTCAGGGATTCTTTCTAACCTTCAGTGTCTCTCACAGCACAGCAAAGCTTTTCTTAGTTACTTCTTTTACAGCTGAAAGCAGAAGAGTCAAAGCAGTTTCTTCCCTCCCTCTCATTCAAAAGTTTGTCCAAAAACAAACAAAAAGCCCCTCCTACAGCATTTTGAATTTCATGGGTGTCCTGAGACATTTTGTTCTAATTCAATAACTGCTAATTGGAAGTATTTTTAAATATCTGGTTTTGAGACTGGGAGTGAAGCATCTGCCTGGAGAAGCTCCAGGATCAGCTGCTTTCCCTCTCAGACCCAGGAAATGCTGGATGGCTGCCAGAACTTTTAGACTGAACAAGGGAGATGTGCTTCTAGTGAAAGCAGTCAGCTCCTTCCCAAATTGAACTCCAGACTCTCAGGGATGTTACACCAAATTTAAATCACAAGCTGGTTTTTGGGAGACTCACCGAGGCTGGGACTGGCTCTTGGAACTCAATGCTCAGCTCGTGGCAGTACAGGTAAAGCAGGAGGCGTTCACATTTCTTATAAAGAAATAAACAAGGTCAGATTAATTAATAGTCTGAATTTATCCCTAGCCCAGAAATTCATATCCCCCTGCTTTAAACAGGCTAGTACTTTAACAGCTTAGTACTAGAAAATTTAAATGCAACCCCCTCAATTTAATTAAGAAAAGGTAAAATTCTTAGGAGGGCAGGGTTGAGAGGCAGAACCCCATTTACTGTTCACAAATTTCCTCTTTGTTTTCTCCCTCCTAACCAAAAGCCTAGGGCTAATGTCAAGCATGGAGAGACGTGCTAATATACTGCAAATTAAAAAATAAAATACCAACTACAACTACTTTTACTGATTTTGTCCAATCACAACCACATGTAACAGGAAAGGACTGAGCTGCAGACTTTTCTCTTCCCCACAAGATGGAATTGAACAATCTGAAAGCAAAGCCAGAGTGTTTCCATAAATTCCCTGTTGAAATATTTTTCTTTGCTTCGCTTGTAATTCCTTTAGAGGAATTTGATTTGATAATACCCCTAACACTACACAGAGGCTGATTGATAAAGCTAAAAATAATTCTGATTGTCAAGGTCATTACAATTCCCCAGGAATGCACCTGAATACTCCCAGCACCTCTCACAGAATGCACTTAAACACACCAAACTCACAGAACTATTTTATGAAGGTGACATCAATGCTAAATGCAAAGGGCTTTAATTTAGTGCACGTTAAATGATGCCTTTAAATACAGAATTTGTGTTAATGCTAAATTTTAGCTACTAAGTGATTACAGTCCCAATACAGAGGCACTCCCACAGTCACCAACACCTGTAGATGTGGCCACAGCAGGAAAAAAATCTCATTAATAATTTTGGGTTGTTTTGCAAAGCCACAACTACATTTAATTTGCCTTAGCAAAAGTAAAAGCATCTCCAGACAGTGGGGGGTAGCTGAGGTGAGAAAGCACTTTTTCCTGCAGATTCCTGCAGGTTTGAGACCCACCCTTTGGTCCACAGGACTCAGGCCTTGTGCTGTCTTCCCCTTCTTGCTGTGCTGGGAATTGTCACAATCATATTCCACTTCAGGTTTGCTCAGGTCTCTGCAGAATGTACATATCCACTCTCCACTAAAGAGAAAAACACAATTATTCCAGACATCCAGGGATAAATTCTCATCAGTGATGGCTACAGAGAGTTTTTACTCACTCTTACACATTCACATTCTACCACAGTAAAAATCTGGATACTCAAAGCTAAGGAATAACTCTTAATGCTCACAATAATCCTGCCAGTCAAGGCCATTTTTCCTGCCCTCAGATGATGTTTTAATACTTTATACACCTTTCTCACCTTGCCTTAGAGTGAACTTTACACAACAGAATCACATTGTGAGACTTTACACAAACAGATAAACAGGACAGGATTCTGTTATCAGATAAACACTGACCAGCTACACAGAAACAAATTAGGCAAGGCCTTGAAAACATCACACTTTTGTACTAGAAGGAATCACCCAGAACAAGCTGACTTTGGAGGAAACACCAGCTTGGGTTCCATCCCCAATCTCAGCCCACGCCGCTGCCAGTACCTGGGGAAGCTGAGGAGTGTCGGGACGTGGCAGGTGAGGTGGAACACCTTGGGGCACTTCTCACAGCACAGCAGGTCCCCCCCATTCTGGCACACAGCACACCAGTCCTCGTTGGGGTCGTCATCCTTGTTGTTCCCTTCTCCCCCCACTCGAGCTGCGCGGTGCATGAGGCTCCGCACGGGCGACTTCCCGTTCACCAGGCTGTGCCCAGACTGCTTGCAGCTCTCACTCAGATCTGCTGGCTCTGTCTTCACGTGGTTTTCCAGGCTTCCCAACGCCTCCAGTTCACTCTCCAGGTGTAAGTTAGTGGATAGTGGTGGTGTCAAGCTGCTCTCAGGGCTGCTGAGCTGGAAGGAAAATCACACAGAAAATCAGAGTCGATTTTACACCAGCATCTTTCTGCCCAGGCTGCAATGCAAAAGCCTCCCACCACTCAGATACCATACTCATATCCCAAAAACCACAGGAAATCATTAGGAACACCTGAGTTGCACACAGTATTGAAAACTACTTTTTCACATGTCCTTTCTTTGAAGGACACACTCATTTCTTCTGATACAACAAGCCAAACACACTGGTAAGTCATTAAAAGCTGTTAATGACAACTTCATTGTCATTAGGAAAAATCCTCAACTCCACCACCCTGTACACCACTCTGTTCAATCAAGCACAGCTGGGAAACACTGAAAAATATTCATTTGCTAATAATTTGATTTATACATTGGCCTAAGAACTTTTGACTGACTGGAGGATTTCTGAATGCAATTCACCTCTGTGGGAATGTCCACTACCAATGGGTGACTCACAGCTTTTATTAATTAGGGATTAAAAGCAGCAAATACACTGATTACGCTTCATTTCAATAGTTAACAATAAAATTTACATTACAGACCACCCTGTGCCTGGCAGAGCATTGCCAGGGAGAAGATACCTCTTAGAATGAAACTTTAGAGTGAAATTGCTTTTTTTTTTTCAAATTCTTAAACATGCTGCCAGGAAAACCACAACACACTGGGCATAAACTAACTTTACCATGCAAGCACTCCTTCTGCCATCCTCTGTTTTTTCCTGCTTTACTGATCCTGAGAAACTGCAGATCTCCTCCTCTGTGCCTGGTTCTTGCTTTACTTTCACTTGGTCAGCCTTGAAGTTCATGCCAGTTCTGTCAGCAGTTCTGCCCGAGGAGCCACAGCTGCAAAGACATCAGCACAGAAAAAAGAGGATAAACCATCAGGGCAAAGAAGTTCAGGTAACTGTTTCCCAAATGAAAGACAAGGGGTGTCAGAACATTTACAGCAGCTCCAGTTTACAAGACAGAGGAGAATCATAGTGCAGGAAAAGAAATTAAAATGATAAATCTTCATGCAAGCATTCTTCCATTCCTGGGTCACAGTTATGTCAAAGCACAACGTGCCAGTTGCCAATTCTGTTTCTGAATTCTTCATGTCTGATCTTTTTTAGCCTGACAGTGTTAATGTGACACTCACCTTCCTCTGCTGCCTGTGCTGGAGGTGCTGGGGGGCCTCACAGGAGTGTGGGAGTTGGATAAACCTGCAAAGAAGCAGCACAGAAATTAATTTGGTACAAGTTTACATTCATTGACTAGTGCTGAGTAACCCCAGAAGTGCTGCAGGAGTATCCTAATTTAATAAGTCACCTAAGTCAGGTCTTAGTCTTCTGATCACAACAAAGTCTAGCACATCATGTTAAATAAAAAACAACACACAGTTCTTGGAGTCCCAGTAATTATTTCACTTCATTCAAACAGTGCTAGAGCCTTCAGCCTATTACATCCCCAAGTTTTATGCATTGAGAGGCACCAATAAAGTCAAAAAAGCAGCCTCTGCATGGTTTGCATGCAGGTTTTGAGAAACACAGGAAGACCCACTGCTGCACCCATTCATTGACAGGATCTTAAAAGTCCTGTAGAAAAAAACCAGAGAAACACCAAGTCCCAGAATGGTTTGGGTGGGAAGGGACATTGAAGATCATCCAGTGCCACCCCTGTCCAGCCTGGCCATGGACACTTCCAGAGATGGGGCAACCACAGCTTCTGTGGGCACCCTGTGCCAGGGCCCCACCACCCCCAACAGGAAGGATTTCTTCCTATTGACTGAAATAATCTTCTCACTTATAGAAACAGACCTTTCAAATATTTAAATAACTCAAAATTAGGTACTGGTGACTTAATTTGTTCACATGCATAAGAAAAGCTCTACCATTAATTGGTTATATTCAGAATGAGCCTGACAGTGTCTCTACATGGATCTGGAACACTGCATGGTTGTGCTGGCAGTTTATTACTATAAAGACATTTCTGAAGGAGGGTAAAATTTAAATTTCCAGAAGAATCTATTTCTGAGCAAAACAAATTTTCAATAAAACATCACTTCCCTCCTGGCAGGAAATGTTAGGCAATTATTTTCAACTTAAATACCAGAAATGCCCATTACTTTCTGGAATCTCTAGAAAAACCCATCAGATTTACCTGATGACCCTGGGGATAGAGCTGAAGGTCCTGGGGAGGGGTTCATGGTGCTTGTAGGCTGTGGGGGGAGGTGGCTGCCTGTGATGTATCTGCTTAGCAGGTTATCTAAACTACTGGAACCAGCATCTTCCAGCTAAGAAAGAAAAACAAAAATCTGAATCAGAGAAGTCTAATTCAACTTTTGTAACAGTTCCACACCTTTAAATTGTGATCACCATCTTTAATGGAATTGTTCACTCTCCCTTCAAAGATTCAGGACATCAGCTAATATTTTTATCAGTTTCATACAGAGATCAGGCCTTCAAACCAGAAACTTCAAGTAACGTTTTTCAGAAGCTCCTAAATCTGAGTTTTTCCAGCATGGTCCTGGGCTGCACTTACTCAAGGTCATTGCAAACTTTCTGGTTCCCAGCTGCTCAGTGTGTCATCCACACACATGGTGTTACTCCTGAACTCATGGTGTTACCCCCAGATTACTGAGGTTGCAAAAGTTATTCCATAATTAAGATATTAAGGGAAGCCACAATCTTGTTTTTCCTTAACATGATGAGAAATCTGCCACTCACTTTTCATATAGATTTTAGAACCTGTTAAACCCAAGGAAACAGGGATCCTGCTGCTGTAACTGCCTAAAGCCATGAACTGCAAGACAACAGAACTGCAATAAAGTGTTTGAAACACTCTGCATTCCAGGTGGGTTTTAATGACTGTGCCAGCAGCATGAAGGACTAACACTTCCTATCAACTAAATCCAACTAAAATCCATAACAGCTATTACATGAACAGGTATAAAAAATGTATCTGAACAGGATTCTGCATTTTCAGTGTACCTGGAACTTGCATGGTAATGCTTTGGACTATCCCACAATTTCTAACTTGGGGTCTGATGAGCTTCACACACTCACAGCTGAATCAGCCACAACCACTCACACTCCCTCTGGTGTTGTGTTCTAAAGCCTCAGCACTGCAGATTGCTCACACTGAGATGGGATTCCTCCTTCCCCACTGTTCTCACAGCAGCAAATGACCTGCAGCCTCCTGAGAACGCTGAACATACAAACCCTGAACATTTAAGAGTTGCAAAGCTGCCTCTGGTATTCCAGCAAACCACCTTGGATGAAATTTACTTGTGTTCTCTGTAGTGTGACCAAATCTGTATTTTACACTGGCATTTCAATGCAAAGGTCCTGTTCTCAGGATGAAGCCATCATCCTCCTCCCCCCTCCCAAACACTCCTGCAGTTTTACATGACTTTTACTTTCTTTGCTTCCATGTGTACATTAAATTGTGCTTTTCACCTCTCCAAGTGAGCTTGACTTCAAAATCTACCTCAGCTTGTGTCCCTTCCCTGTGGGACAACAGGACATGCCCCCTCTGTGCTTCCTGTTTCTTCGAGGAACATCAGAGAGAAACTCCAGGCAGTTTTAACCCTGAATAAATCACCATTCAGAGCACCCAAAATACATCACTGTTAATTATTCTACTGATATCTTCTCCTAGGATGGTCTTGTGGAAGAAAGGAAGTGATCACAGTACTTAAACATCTCAATTTTACTACAGGACACACATTAAATATTGATTAATCTAAAGGTTATAACAGGTGGAGCAGCTCAGCCCTATATGGAGCAAACAGCTGCACGCCTGAGAGAAGGGGCTGAAGATTTTACTTCTACAACTTGAAATGATCACCCCACCATTCCTCAGAGAGCTTCAGGTACCCAAAGAGAAAAACCAGAGAGAAAGGGAAAGCAGACTGACCTGGATGGGAGGGATGTCTGGCAGGGAGGGCAGGTTCTCCGGGTTGGTGACGGACGGGATGAGCTCGATGGCCGACACGGAGGGGCTGGTGGGGCCGCGGTTGGCGCTGGCCATGGTGGCCGTGGTGGGGCTGGTGGGGTTGATGGTGGTGTTGTGCACGGAAACCACCGGGAAGGGCCCCGCGTGGCCGGGGTTGGAGTGCTGGGGAGACAGAGACACCGGGGCTGGGTCACGGGGCCGGGCACTGCAGCTCTCACTGCAACGCTGCCCTGGGGAGAGACCTCAACCCAAGCGGGGCAGAACACACACTCAGCTACCACAGCACCTGCCAGCACTGAGGGCAGAGCAACTGCTACTCTTCTTCACTTGGAAAGGAAAAAATACTTGATGTGGCTAGATATTAAACAGCATTTTGTATATAGTTGTATTTTCTTAAATTCCTTCCTCCAAAGATAGCTTTAGAGTTTGCATGACTGATTAATGTTGTTTTTTAAGATTAAAAGGAACTGTTTCAAGTAACATTAAGTCACTTTGGGTATTTCAGTCAGGTTAACATTCATTGTCAAGGATTTTTATTCTTAATGGTATGCAGAGTTCTGCATCCATGCTTCAGGTGTGAATTTAAAAACAGTTCAGCAGTTGATTCAATCAAAACCCCTCAACTACATCACTTTGAACTGCTCCTCACTATTCTCTAATAAACCTCTGAATATTCTTTTCAGCTGAATGCCACTGAAAAGTGCAAAAGGAAATGTTTTGCTTCCCAGAACTACACTGCAATACAAACATTAGCTTTCATTTTCACCCCTAAGGTTTGAATTTCCTTACGTTCAGCAAAACTGTCACAGCACAGTAATGCAACATGGAATAGAAGCATATAAATGTGTGTAGCTGTGAGCTACAAGGGAACAGATAAACACATTTACAGCTGGAGGTACCATCTACTGGAATGAAAGTCTGGCACAATGGCACAAATGAAGCGTGTACACAGGATATACTTGTCTTTGAAGGTGAGGTTGCATCATGGAGTATTGAGGTCCATTGTGGCGTGGGATTCCTGGTATACGAGCAGCATTCTGAGCCATTCTCATCTGATGTGCTTGGAAAGCCCCACAGTTCATGTTACCCCTCTGCATGGTCTGCATGCTGATCAACCTGGGAGGCTGCAAGGGTTTGTGTTTTTTAAAATTTGTGCTTTTAACATGGAGAAAAGAAGCCCATCTCTTTCCACAGCAGTACTAACATAACATCAAGCAAAGCCAATAGCTGTCACATTAAAGTATCTCAAATCTCAAAAGATTTTAGTTTATAAATTGCTTTGCAAGTTTAGATTTGACAGGGCAATTTTAAATCTCAGTGTTATGGCAGAAGGTGAAATAAGAACACGCAAGGGACTCACCTGCTGCTGCAGGACTTGGGGGCTGCTCTGCCTGGGCACGGATGCAGATGGCTGGGCCATCCTCATCTGCTGCAGCTGCTGGTGTTTTTGGGCATACACTTGCTGCTGCATGTGCTGGAGTCGAAGCTGGGCCAGGTTGATTTGTCCTGGAGCTTTGTTGATGTGGTTTGTTCCTGGAGGAGTCTGCCCAACCACTACATTGGGAGTGTAACTAGGGGTTGGTTTATTTTCAATGACCAGGTTACCTAAAAAAAAAAAAAAAAACCAAAAGAACCAATCAGCAATTTTAGATCTCCTCATCCTCCAAAGGTTGGGATTTGTGGGATATTCAGATGTTTCTAATGTAGCTTCCTCAGAGCAATTTAAGCTTGAAATTTCCTCTCTAAGTCTTCAATAACCATACATGAGAAAAGCAAAAAGAGAACTCAGACTACAAGAACTAACTGCAAAATTAAAAACATGATCTGTGAGGGAAGAGTGAAAGAACTGGAACTGCAGAGCCTAAAAGCCACAACAGACAGAAATCACTTCTCTGCCTTCACAAGAAACGGACAAGATGAGAAATAAAACAGAAAACATGTTGAGCATAAACTTTCTATGCCTAAAGAAGCAAAGCCTGGGAAGAGATATTTGGGGGACAGTGGAGAGTGTGCCACCACTGAGTGACATAGAACAGGTTCTACATGACACAAAACACTGCTACAAGCAAGGCCTGTCTTGCTCCAGTGTGATGGACCATGTTGCCTCTCTAGATAACTCCTGCACTATTTTTATGTGGAAAAGGCAAAATGTTGATTTTTGACTGTGAATGTGTACTCGTTGGAATCTGCACGTCCCTTTTTATTAAGGTTGACAGTTTCTTTTCTGTGTCCTGTCTGCCCCAGAGAATAAACACCCCTGACTGAAGATGAGAACATCCCAACCTGGATGGTGGACTCAGAGCAAGTGAGTACACACAAAAGCTGGTATTTTAATCAGATTTTCTATGAGATTTTTAGCCAACAGAGAAGTTCACAAATAAAGCAGGTGCTACTCTGTCTCACTGTGCTCTCCCCTCTTCTCTCATTCAAAACCTGTACTTTGCAAACTCTGAGTGATTATATTTAATATACTGGAAATAGCACAGGGTGCCCAGAGAAGCTGTGGCTGCCCCAGCCCTGGATGTGTCCCAGGCCAGGTTGGATGGGGTTTGGAGCACCCTGGCATAGTGGAAGGTGTCCCTGCCCAGGGCAGAGGGTGGAACAGAATGAGCTTTAAGATCCCTTTCAACCCAAACCACTCTAATTCTGTGATTAGGGCCATTCCTAGAACCATTCCCCTGGAAAACAATACCCATTTAGAGAAAGCTTTGCTAATACAAAGAACAGAGAAAATAAGGAGGAGAATCAGGACTGGATTATGTCAAGAGGGTTTTTGTCTCCTGCATTAAGAGATGCCCTACACTGCACTCACTCCTGCTGGATGAACACCCCCAATGCAACAGTTTTTCCAGGGTCACAGGATAAACACAGCCCTTTTTCTCACCCAAATTGACGACGTTCTTAGCCCAGAAGGTGGGGTCACAGTGGAAGCGGATGGCCCCGTTGGCAGCTGGCACAGGATCACATCGTGCCTTCAGAATGTGCCGCAGCTGGAACGTTATCTGAGAGAAAACAAAAACACTCTGCTGGTGACAGAGAAATAAAGAATGAGAAATGAGAAGGGTGCATCTGCCCAGAGAGTTCAGGCCGTGCAACACCAAGGACTGGCAACAGCAAGTTTGGTTCACAGCCTGGGAACTTCTCAATTCACCAGGGAAATCTCACATTGTACAACTGCTTTACTCCAAGGATTACAGAGCAGCACTGTTACACCACAACACTGCTGCAATGACTCCAGTGAAACACGAAGGTGCCTTCACAGAGCTTGACCCCAATTCCTTCTACACTAACACTCCTAAACCCTTATGGTAAAAAAAGGGTGAATTGTTGCACAATTGCTTGGCTCTGCTGTAAGATCTAAAGCTGAAGACATGGTGCCACATGATGGTGGCAATGAAGGACCTACATGGCAGAACTGGGTGTATCCTTTGGATTACCAACATTTGACCTCATTTGTGTCTCATGGTTTATTCCCCTGCCCCTCTGTGTTCGTGGCTCAGGACACATTCCCAGATTGGGACACATTCCCAGACTGGGACAGAAATTTGGTGTCAAAATGATGGTCTATAGTACCAGACAGCCCTGGCCCTGCAGGTGAACGACCTGCATGTGCAGAACTGGGTGAACTTATGTCAATAAAAGTGATTTATCATTTTGGTTACCAACACTTGACTGGTTTGTGGCTTATCTTGCTCTGGGTTTGTTGGAACTTTTCCCCAATGGGGATTGGGACAGAACTGCACAGCCCAGTCTGTGCAGCCACAC
Organism: Lanius collurio; assembly: GCA_020086605.1. NCBI lineage: Eukaryota > Metazoa > Chordata > Aves > Passeriformes > Laniidae > Lanius > Lanius collurio. Next base: position 818,108 of record JACBWW010000062.1, on the reverse strand, counting down.
GAGAAGTGGCTGAGGGGACTTTGTTCAGCTGGACAAGAGGGGCCTGAGGTCAGACCTCACTGGAGGCTGCAGCTCCTTCCTCAGGAGCAGCACAGGGACAGCTCTAAGCTCTGGGAGCAGGGACAGGACCACAGGGAAGGGCTGGGGCTGTGCCAGGGCAGGCTCAGGTTGGAGATCAGGAAAGGTTCTTCCCCCAGAGGGTGCTGGCACTGCCCAGGCTCCCCAGGGAATGGGCACAGCCCCGAGGCTGCCGGAGCTCCAGGAGCGTTTGGGCAGCGCTGCCAGGGGTGCCCAGGGTGGGGTTGTTGGGGGGTCTGTGCAGGGCCAGGGGCTGGACTGGGTGATCCCTGTGAGTGAATCCCTTCCAGCTCAGGGTGTCCCCTGATTCCCAGCCCCAGGGTGCCCCTCACCAGCCGCTTGCTGTAGAGCAGGGCAGTGCTGCTGCCACTCGCGATCGCCCAATTAGTGAAGTTCATCACGTGCTTCACTTGTCGTGACAGACCAGTGATGTCATTCTGCTGCTGTATTAACTTCATCTGTCTCTCCTTTGTTACATTCTGCAAAGAAACGGAAACTTTATTACAATGGGGCTTTCAGATTTTGGAGGAAAATCCAAACTGCTGTCAGGTTTCAGATCAAAAGGAAAACGTCCTACGAAAATTTTAACAAATGCTAGGTAAACAAGAAAAGCCAAAATTCATGTCAGTTTAAATTATTTCTTTTACTCATGATCAAGCTACTCTTTTCTTCCAGGAACATTTGATTTCCTTGCCAAACAATTGTTCCTTAACCAGGAAAAATCTATTGTGATTCATTTGATCTTAAATTTTTCGTGTCGTGGCAGGCTGGCCATATGTGCTGAACTAACTTCTTACAATGGATTTCCTCTCTTCAGATAAAACAGGAAATAGTAAGCTACATTTTCATGGATTTTAACAGAAGTCAGAATGCAATTATTCCCAATGTGCAGTCTGGACAGGATGCCTGAACTCATGGTCTCCTTTATTATGCTGTACTATACAACTTTAAATACCAGCATTCCACCTTCCTGCACAGGAGACTGCCCTGTCTGTTCTTACACGAACCTTAAAAAGCTATCTGAGGAAATGATTAAATGACACACACCTGACAATTATGTCATACAGAAATATGGCAAACAGAACATGAAAAGGAGATTTTTCAGACACTCCTTTACAAGGAGCCCAATTTTGAATTCAAGGCATAGACACAAAACTGAAGGAGCCACAGGCTCTAATGAGAAGAGAAACAAGAGATTTAACTCCACCACACCACTCAGAGGCAGTATCAGCACTACAACCCCTGCAGCCACACCAAACAAACCATTTTCAAATGTGGGTCCTCAGCAGGGGACTGGGAGCTCAACACCACCACTACTTTTTATTTTAAGTGTACCTCAAGGTGCTGTAGGAGAGATTTTCCCTTTTTATTGATTTCATTGATGAGGGTGAATATAGCCACTTTGATTTCCTGCTCTACTCGTTTGTTGGTTTCATTTACTTCTTTTATCCTAGAAAAAAACAACAAAACCAATGGATTGTCAGTCACTTTACACTCCAAAGCCAAATACAAATTCACAACTTGTTTTACTTCAAATAATATGAAATTCCTTGTAGTTTACACACTTTATATAGAGAATTAACCAGCCAAAACCACGTGTATGTCTGTATGTACATTTACATATTTATATCCATATTGTATCTCTCACTATGAAAAATTTCTATCTGATGCTTTAAACTTTAAAGATAATTTATATTAACCAGAAAACAACCCTGAATTGCAAAGTAATTCCTCCCTTGTCACAAAAAAAGTTATTACAAGGCTGTAACTGATACACAATAAAGATGTAAAATTTTCATTAATGATTTGCTTGGTATCAGTCTAGATTATTCTCTTGAGCTTTATTACTACTGCCTGTCAGATTTTTATACCCACTGCCATTTTTCCTCAGTTTTTGTGCATTTTCAGCTTCTTCAGACCCAAGCAAATCACCTTGAGCTCTGTCCACAAAATTTGAAATACAGCATTTCTTAATCTCATGGAAGTTCTGGGTTTAGTTGTTCCTATACTGCCTTTATCTAACAAGATCTCACTGCAGCAGAATTCTCTGCCATGAGCCAAAGTAAAGACTTAAGGTGTCCTTTTTTAAAGAGCTTTTTTTGCTGCTAGATCAAGGATCTGATGCCATTCAGCCACAGGACCAACACTCACTGTCTGATGATGAGCACAACCTGGTCATCTACTCCAAAAAACACCCAACCAACCCTTCATTAAGTCTGTGGAATCCACCCTTGGCTTTGGCACCCAACAATTATTTCAGCAGAGCTGCTCCTTCCACACTTTCATGCTCCACGATCACAGATGATGGCAATTCTGTACCATCTGCCAACACTGACAACAAGATTGTAATACATTTTATTTTCTCCCCATTCCCTGAAGTCTTTAGGATGATGGATTTTGTGCCCTACATACCAACAAAGCAGAGGAATGAATGGTCTCACCTGCACCAGCCATTTGGCTCAACACAAAGATCTTTACACAATTCAGTTCCAGGCTGCAGAAATTCACTGAATTCACTGAAACCAAAAACTCTTGGGCAAAAAACTCCCACCATTACAATGTATTATTCATATCTGCATCACTCATTCCTGGCCTGGAATTCTTATCAGAGAATGATTTGTGACATTCCTTGAGTTTTCAGTTTAATTATTTCCTAAGTGCTGCGTTTCTGTCTCTTCAAGCATGTGAAAATTTGATGTTTCACAATGGTGCTGTGTTTTGGGACCTTTCAAAGACTTCCATGGAAAAATCAGCACATAAAAATATCAATTTTCACTGCTTCCCTCTTCAAACATTTGCCTCTGTCATGCTGTATATTCTTCTTCCCTTACACAGCTTTTTTTTTTTCAATGTAGATGACACCACAAGGAGTTAAAAATTTGCATCCCAACTTCTCTTTCTATCTTCATCCTCCTGCCCTCGTACTTTCCACCCCCAGCTGATGTGTCATTTTGCAAATGACCTAAAAGCTGCAGGAGGCTCACAAACCCACAAGAACCATGGTGGAATTCCCTGAGCTGCAGCACAACCACATCACCCAAGTGGGTGAGAAGCCAGCAGGGATCACGTGCTCCCTCTGCCTCTACAGTCAGAATTTCAGATAACTGTGGAAATCTTAAATGAAGCTACCTAAAAAAAAACCCAATCAAAACCCCAAAACCAACCACAATTTCCTATTCAAAGTCACACCAGGTTTTTGTTACACAGTTATTAGAGGCCTTCATAAGGAACATAAAAATATTTTAGTATTTCAACCCTTCTGTTGCCTAGAGCTAACTTAGAAGAAACCACAGAATGAGTTTCCTTGCCTTTTTTATTCCATTTTTTTTTACTCTCCCATCCCCAAAGTGTAATAAATGTGTCACATCTTTGATTCTATTCAAAGTTGCCACAAAAGACTTAACCTTTAATATTCATTTCTTGTAACAACTTCCAAGAGATGCACAGTCTTGTAGGGGGGAAAATAAACATTATGAAAAATAATTAAGATATAGAATTACCTCCAATGTGTTATTCTGGTCCCATCATTCATCAAAAACAGTGTAACAGCTGATCATTCTGGGGAACTCACCTATTTTGAACTTGGGCAGCTGCAAAATTTACATAATTCTTCTTCTCAAGAAGTTTGGCCAACAGGTTCTCAATTGCACCCTTCTGGTTCTGAAAAGCTTCTTCCAGGAACTGGTACCTTTTCAACATGCAAGAGAAGACACTGATTACCAGGGAGCAGGAACTCAGAGTTCCCAGTTCAGGTGGAAAGCCATGAAATTTTGAAAAAATGTGACAAAACACTGAGAAAAAACAGACTCTGCATACTCTGACCAGTGTGCAAAATGTTTAAGTGCTGATAAAGTCCTTTGTTACTGTCCAGGAGACTGAACCTCTGTGGGAAATTATCAATTCCAAGCAAACAGGGATGCACTGCCTCATTTCCCAGGACAGCAGGCTTTGGAACAGCTCAAGGAGCAACCAGGAACCTCAGAGTTTGATGAGGAAAATGCACCAATAGCCTAAACACACATTAAAAGATACCAAAACCTAACCCTCTAAACTATCCCAAATTCCCCAGTTTTCCAGCTGAGATTATACTGCTCATTTCTGACTGCATTAGTTTAATCTGAAGCAAATGTTCCCATTAAAAAACTTTGGTTTTTCCACCTCTGATACTTCCAAGTGAAGAACATTCCCTTCCAAGCTCTCCAACTAAACAGCTGCTACCAAAGGTACCTCCCCTCACTTCATCTGAAAAGAGGGTAAACACCAACACTGAGGGAAAATAACAGGATCAGATGCTTTTTCCTGACATATTGGAATTATCAATGCAACAGAAGCAAAATGCCTCTGAATCAAGCAACTGCAGAAGTTTCCATCTTTTCTGATCAACTGCTCAGACCCCAGGATTTCTACCAATCACTTGCCAAGTCCTGTCCTTGCAATAAATAAACTTCATGCTTCTGAAATATAATTTGTTAACAACAGGGAAAACTTAAGGTCCCAGAACACCTTGACAATGTTTTCCCAATATTCAAATTGACAGAAAATTCCTACAATTAATGAAGCATCCTATAAGCTGCATTAGCAGCAACTTATACCATCTCCCAAACAAAATGAAAAAGAAAGTAGTGTTGTCTTCTGTCAAAATGTAGAATGTTACAATCCAACAGGAAAAGACTGTCTGGATTGTCACCAAACTTACAGCAACACCTTTTTTTTTTATTTAAATGATTCACAATCATGGTAACAAGGACTCAGACAAAGAACATCACTCACAGCAAAAGTCTGCTCCTGTTAATTCAGTTTGTACCAGCAACAGAAAAATCTGAACCTCAAGAGTTCAGATTCTTCAGTCTGAGTGTTGGAATTTTGCTTTTTCTAAGAACAGCCTAAAGTTCTTGCAGCCAGACAGCAGCACAAGATTTTAGATACTATAATAGAAAAAAGTAGCATTCCTAAAGCCTAAAGACAGCAAAATTTGGAGCATTAGGCAGGTGCTGATTTTCTGAAATTATTTTCATTAAGTTCAAAATCATATTTCCACATGAAGGAGAAATGCAAAAATCTACATTCAGCTTGTACTGCTAAAATTTTCCTGCAGCTCTTGCTACAGCCAAAATACTTTTCTTTTTTCAATATTGTACTTTCAGCTTCCCAATGTGGGGACTGAAAACTGCCCAAATCAGAGGAATCACAGAGCATCAGGCTGATAAAAGAACTGTCAGCTTTCTACAGAACCCCCAGCAATGCCTGCCCATGGCAGGGGGTGGAACTGGGTATCTTTAAGATCCCTTCCAACTCCAAACCCTTCTGGAATTCTATGAACACTGGACCATGGTGCTACTGAAATGGTCAATCACCCTCCTTTGGTGTAAACTAACAGGATTTCAGGTAAGAAGAAAACAGGGGATTAAAATCAATTCTTTTTCCATTTGGCATGATTCTCCATAAAATCTCAGCTGTAGCTCAGGCAGACAAAGCAGTGCGTTAATCACCTGTAATTCACACCTGCACACAGAATCATAAGGAAAGAATATTCTGCAAAAAAAAAGGCAGTTAATAGCAAAGAATTCTCCTTCTGAAAGAGCACAGTAAGTAGGACAAGATCCATCTGTTAATCCATTATCAACATGCACAAAACAGATGCAAAGAAACCAACTAGAACAAGTTAGTGAATATATCCCAGGAGAGCAGCCTTTGTGACAAGGGTGTCATCCAGGGTATTTATGAGCAAGCCTATGAAAGAACAGGCAGGAGTATTTAAGGTTGTTAATATTTTAATAATACTAATTTCAGAAGTAAAAGTTCTCCATAGGCTGCTGTAGCAGACTGAGAATAATCACTATTCTGAGAAAAACAACACTAAATTCAATATTGCACCTTTACAGAGAAGAGTTACCTGCAGCCTGGCTAGGAAAAGCAGTGGTGCAGTGGTTGATAAATATGTATTATCCTCAGATTCTCTACTGTAACACTGAAAAATATTTGTTCAGACATTCAACAACTACATGACAGAGCTGCTAAAGAGCAGGAAGTTGGAATGTGTCTTAAAGGCGTTCCAACTCTTTTTCTACAAGAGACAAACTCAGCATTTCTTTTTACCTGGAATGAGGCAACTTTCAACCAACTAAACCCAAACCATTTTTCCCCTCTGCATTAGAAGAATACATTAATACAAGAGGCAAAATTTAGACTTTTCTTTACAAAATTCCCCTAAAGACTGTTGCAAAATCAAATATGCCCTTTCAGAAAATTACCTCACCCATGACTCACTCTATCACTTTTGCTTCTTTTACAGCACCAGGTGTTCAGGGCTGCAGGAATTTCCATCCATGTCCAGAATGGAGTGACAGCACTGGGAACTGCCAAGCAAATTCACACCTGAATCCCACCAAACCTGCTCAGCCCATGTTGGTTTGGATCTGAGCTTAAGGGACTTGACAGAGCTCAACCAACTGATGAAGTTTCCATCACTCCACACAGGTTCTCCTTTGCAAGGGATGGTTTCAGTCCAACAAGGAGTAAATGCAGCAGAATTTCCAACACAACTGGCTCACATCAATGCCACCTCATCCTCTGAGACAGCACAGCACAGGAGTTAAGACATGGAATATTTGTACCTGTGTTCTTTGTGTTCCAGTAACTGACAGTCTCTGCATGTCAGCCTGTCACAGGTTTCACAGAAAAGTTTTAACTGCTCTTGTTTGTGGACAGGGCAGAAAACAGGACGTTGACCAGATGCTCCCACGGCCTCTGTTTTTAAAAATAAACCATTTGTGCATTTTAAAATAAAATTGAGACAATCTGAAGAGCAAAACAACTAACTCCCAGTAACAACCAAGGACTTGCAAAGGCACCTCCAGATCTGTTCTCACACTAAAGTTACTGGGAATAAGTCAGGTCAGGGGTTGGACTTGATGATCTCAGAGGTCTTTCCCAAACTTAATGATTCTGTGATTTACAGTGCCAGTGGCTCATAGCTGTTTTCCCTTCATTCATTCAAGGAGAAGGGGGAATTCCTCTTTTCTCACAAGCACCCAGAAGGCCCTGTAAGACTGCACAAACACCAGCATGCTATGTGTTTAGAAAGATTTAATTCCCCACAATTTCACCTTGACACACTGAAGGATGGGTCCAACCTCACAGACCTTTTTAAGTTTTACCCCGTGGGTTTTCTGGGTTATCCCTCCAAACCCTTACACACCTCCTTTAGTCACACACAACTGAAGTGGGAACTGCAAAGCAAATGTTGCCTGTGTTAAGAGTTATTTAAACCCCTCCTGAACTGCTTAGACTTTCCACTTGAGCAAATAATAATGCCAAAAACCAGTTCTGGGTTCATTTAAAAAGTGCTGCACGGTGTTCTGAATATATTTTGAGCTTAGCAAAGAGGAAAGCAGCCTTTGGAAGATACAGCAGGTAGGGTTTAAAACAGGAACATTTTCCTCACTCTCCAATGTTTCTGAAGCTGGTTCTACCATGCAAGTTATTGTAAAGAAGGAGCTGATGAACCTACAGCTGCCACTCCTGAGAGAAATTTAAAGTCTCCAGGGCACATCTTTGAGTCTAAGAAGAAAAAAAGACAATGATCAGCCCTTCCCCACAATCACAATAAATAGTATTTCTGATAGAAAGTTTATTTTGTTGGAACGGTCATTTTTCAGCCCCTTCCCAGCAGGTATTAAAGGGGGAGGTGAGCTGCAATATCACATTGAGAGTCATAATTTAGCATATTCCTTGTAAAAACATCAGTAGTTCTTTCTTGGTCCCTATAATTTGATTGAACTTGAGGGTTTCTCATCTATGAGGCTTAATACTTTTAATCTTAAATGGGTAATATTTCTTATTAAAAATACTCATTAAGACATAAAGAGAAACCTCTCCAAAATGGGTTTATTTGATAGAGCAAATGAAATAAGATTCTTGTCTAAAACAACTAAGGTCAACAGCAAACTTTTAAGCCATTAAACTTTTTTGAGAAAGAAAAGTAGTGTTTGTTCCTTTGAAAGGATACAACAAAACAATTATGAAGATCTTAATCCATTCTAAATGGAGAAAGAGAGCAAAGAGTTGAGATCTCTCTTCCTCAAAATCACCATTTTTCAGACACATCCAGATTGTGGAGAACCTACAGGTCTTTAAATCAGAACTTTTAACTCATTTACAAGTAAAACTTTCTAAGCTAAAATCCAGATACCCTGGACCTGTTCTGAGATGATTTTCCACATTACCTCAATAGGCTATAAATGAGATATGACCAAACAACAGTTTAAGAATTTACTTCTAATAAGGCTGCATATCCAAACAAACCCTAGACACACTTCAATTTTGCTCACTGAGAGATTAAAACTAAAATAGATTCAAATTCTACATTTACTCAGCAATATCAATACAAAGTAACATCACATATTTAAGGTAACTATAAATTCATATATAAATACTTTTCTACAGGGAGAACTATAATTGCTCCTTATAAGAAAATACAGAAAAATGTGTAATTTAATTTCCTTGGACAATGGATAAGATTATCAGTATGTCACTGCTCTCCAGATTCCATTTAGTGACTTGTTTTACTAAATAGATGATTAAGAATGGATCTAAATCCTTTCCAAAGGCACTGGACATCAAACTGCACAAAGCATCAACATTTTAGTCTAAAATTTAGTTTTTCCTCTACTTTTAGAGGAAAATAATTTTGCTCTGGCAACATTTTACTGAACTTTTCCCAAATATTGAGGGGAAAACCACACAGCTGGTTGTTACCTCCATCATCCTCCCCCTCTCTTTTAACATACAAAGAGAAAAGGCTCTGAGAACAGGCAGGACAAAGTGACATCCAACACTCACCTGATGACACATCCTCTTTTTTCCTGATCATGTGATCTTTAGTAAACTTTACTCGCTGGTGAGCTTCTATGCAGGTCTTACACAGCCACTCCCCACACTCCACACAGAAACCCACAGCACTGGCATTGTCCTCGCAGCTGGTGCACACCTGCAGGGGGAAAGCCACCAGAATTGGCCTGGGGAGCAGTGGCAGGACTAGAGAGCAGAAAGGGTTGGGGAAAAGCCACCAGAATTGGCCTGGGGAGCAGTGACAGGACTAGAGAGCAGAAAGGGTTGGGGAAAAGCCACCAGAATCATCCTGGGGAGCAGTGGCAGCCCCAGAGAGCAGGAATGAGTTGGGGAAAAGCCACCAGCACCATCCTGGAGAGCACTGACAGGGCCAGAAATCAGAGGTGGGTTGAGGAAAAGACATCACCATCATCCTGGGGAGCAGTGGCAGGTGCAGAGAGCAGAAATGAGTTGGGGAAACAGCACCAGAATCGTCCTGGGGAGCAGTGGCAGCCCCAGAGAGCAGAAATTAGTTGGGGAAAAGGCACCAGAATAATCCGGGGGGGGCACTGACAGGGCCAGAAATCAGAGCAGGGCTGGGGAAACAGCACCAGAATCATCCTGGGGAGCAGTGGCAGGCCTAGAGAGCAGGAATGAGTTGAGGAAAAGCCACCAGCACCATCCTGGAGAGCACTGACAGCCCCAGAAATCAGAGGTGGGTNCCTCGGCAGGGCTGCAAAGAAGTTACTACATGAACCAAATTGACATTTAAAGATATCTATGAACAACCCCCATAAAGGTTTGAAAACCTATTTATAACTTAGGTAGTGGCTTGCACTTCACAGAAGTGTCATTTGATCTTAAATCAAATTCCTATAGAGTTTATTGAGAATATAATCTTCAAGAAGCTTTCCAAGCCATTGGGTATTTTTATACACTGAAGCAACTTTGAGGAGTGTAATTAAATGATGCTCAGCTCCTTTGTGGATATTCAATTAGGACAGTAGGACTTATTTCAGGGAGATTAATTACATTAATAGTGGAGTAGCATTAATTTTTTCAAGTGCTAAAATTAACGATGGCTTCAGAACACAGGAGATTCACTGCAGAGCAACAATAATGCAACTAAAAGCTCCCTGTCTCACCAAATCAAACACATCTCAAGAGCAGGATGTGAAAAATAACCAGTATTGCAGCAGCTACACATACAAGAACTTTCACACACACAACAAAACCTTCCCCACACAAAGAACTTTAAGGTTTTCTTACAACTGACAGACAAAATTCTTCAGGAAATACCAGCTGATGTGTATATACTTACAGAACAAACATCTCAGATATTTACCATTAAAACTATTCCATCCAAACCAAACCTAAACTTGATTTTTAGTGGTCTTGGGTCAAACACACAAAATATTCCAAGAAAACAACAAAACAGAAGAAGCTCAAGATCTACAATCTCCAGACAACATCAAGTCAAATTCTACAGATGCAAACTCCTTTCTGCAAGGCAACTGTTGGGTTGGTTTTAAAGCAGTCAAGCCAATGAAAGCTTGAATAAAATCAAGCCTTTTGATCCAAGTGACAGCCCACAGGCTGGATTCTGGCCTGGGGTAATTCCACCTTGTCCCCTGCCCCTGTCAGAGAGGGCACAGGGGATGGGCAGCCTCAGGTCCTGCTCTCACAGCCCAACAGCCAATTTCTGCACCTCCACATTCAAATAAAAGCTGCACACACCTCAAGAGACCACAACCCAAAGGTAAGGCCCTGCAATTCTTGTTTGGCACATTACACTCCTTTTTCACATCTCAACACCCTTTATTCCCAGCAGTAGCTTTCCAGTAATATATGAGCCACTAAACATCTCATATCCTGCTCTTTTAATCTAATATAAAACAAATTACTGCAGGACCATTTGCACTAGAAACCAAATATGCTGAGAAGCTACAGATGCAGTTAATTTTGTGAAGCAGGAGTGAAAAGTAGAGAAAATCACACTGAAATAGCATTTACATAGAAAAAAAAATCCTTACCTGTCAAAACTTGAGGTAATTTGTAAGCTAACAAAGTTTATTGCAAAAATTTAGTGAGAAAGTATTGTAGGACAAAATAAAGTTCAAATGTTTATATAACCTCTGAGAAAAACAATGTTTCACTGTCAGTTTCAATTAAAAAAAACCCTTATGTAAGAAAATAAAAGTAAATATAAAAGCATCATCCTATTTATACTCCAGCAGAAGTTAGTACATTGATTTTCTACATCAAATAAAGCAAACAGATTAGTCCTGGTACAAACATTCCCATTGTAACTCTGCTTTCCAACAAGCATTAGCACACAGTAAAAACTATTGTTTAAAGATCAATCGTATTTTTTAAATCACAGTTGAATTAGAACAAGACATTCATACAAATTATGAAGGTCAGACTGGTTTACATCTCCCTGACTCCTAATTATTACCATCAAGATTTCCTCTGTCCTCAGAGATGGCTTCATTTTATTTTGCAGCCATAAATCGATGCTGCAGAGGTCAAGAGCAGCACTGAAGCAAAGAGCTGAGAAAAGGGAAGTTTCTTTCAGGAAGTTCTGACCACACCATGTGAAAGCCTGCACTGAGGGGCTGAAACACTTTGTGCAGCAGTTCCTTTCTGCCTTACAGAACAGTATCCCCAAAATTCTGCCCTCAGCATTAACTACAGGAACACAGTTATGCTCCAGGGCCTGAAAAAAGAACAGTTAAGCACCCTACAGACTTCACCAGCCACCCACAGATGCTCCTTTGGGTATCAGTACTTCCATGAAGAAATCCAGAAAGAATCATCCTTTGGAGCTCAAAGGCCCCAGGAAATGATGAATTATTTTACAAGAGCTGCAGATGACAGGAGTGGGCCTTCCAGCTTCTTTTGTTGTACTTTAGAGGACCCACAGTGCCCATTTTTCCAGTTGTTTCTATCACACGCCTTAAGCGTGTAAGACCTGTAACAACCATGAGCACAAATATTCATTACCCCTCTTCCACAGAATGCAACAGACACAGCTCCATGCACCAAATTTTCCCTTCTCTTCCATCCTATTGCCAATTAATGATGCAGTTCAGAGCAGACTCTGCTTTTGGTCCCACACTTCTGCAGAACAGCAAAAATATTTCCAGTCATCCTCTTCTTTGCTAAAGACATTGTTCAATGCAGAGAGATTCTCCTTCAGCTGGCCAGCCCATTGTTTTTTGGTTGTACATTAACTAACAGCTTGGTATCTTATATCTCAAATCTAGCTTTCATTTCTATTTCACTTACAGGTTTTATATTTTCAAAATCTTTTGCCAAGCAGTCACATTTATAAGGTTTTCCTATTTCATCCTCCCCAACAGCCAATTAATGGTGAGTTCAGAGCAGACTCTGCTTTTGGTCCCACACTTCTGCAGAACAGCAAAAATATTTCCAGTCATACACATTTCCTGTGCCCCATCTGCTGCTACACACAACACTCAGCCTAAATGGAGTTTTGTTTTTCCTTTCACACTGCCTCAGGCTGACTGAAGGGAGGAGCAGGAATTGTTTCCTACCTGCAAATTGGGACTGCAAGTCTCCAATCCAGCAGGTAGGAAAAGCCTGCCTGGCACTGCCAACCCTGCTCAAGGGAAGATGGGTTTTATCTCCTCACCTGAGCCATCCCTCCCTGCCAGTTTCCCAGCCTGTGATTCAAGGAGGAAGGAGATTCCCGGATTCCTTGTGACACCCTGCCATGGAGTCTCCTGAGACAGACAGAGCCACTCAGGAGCTGAGGAGCAACACAAAGAACTGGCAGACACGCAGGGATGTGGTCAGGGATGGATCCCAAGGAACCACAGGAACCTGCCCTGGCTCTCCCCAGCACATGGATGGGATCTGGGACAGAGCCCACAAGGATGGAAATGGCAATGTTGGCCACATCCCAAGAATGACCCCTGTCCTGGGAAGGGCTGCTCCTGCCCCAGGGGGAGCCCAGGCCCCTGCAAGGCAGGACATGACACTGAAACCAAGGACACAAAAAGAACCTTCCTGGAGGCTCCAGCTCTCCTGGCAGCTCCTCCAAGGCCAGGACCTGCACTTGTCACCAAACCAGCCCAGGGAACAGGAGAAGGTTCTGTCCAAGCAGGGAAATGCCAGCACCCAGATGTACCAGGCTTGCTGAACCATCAGTTCAACGCAGGCACATCTCCTTACAATGCACATTAAACCTCCTGATTTGTCAAAGACTTTAAGAACACTACTGAGAGCAGCATCTCTGTAATCCTTTTAACTGCTTATGGTGCAGATAAAGCACACTGAACTAGACCACGGACATTAAAGCATGTCAGAAAGCACAACACTGAAGTAAACTGAGGAGGAAAGGTAATTTTGTTTCCCCAAAACCAGAAAGGCTGCTAAAAACCCTGCATCGTAATCCTACAGCAAATCACTATGGAACACTGCAAAAACCTTCAGATTTCAACTGGGAGATGCTTTTCATCTACCACTCCCAACTCGCACCCAAAGCTGCAACACAAGTATTTTTCTTAATTGTAACTCAGAACTCTGTGAATCTCTTTCATATATTTAACATTTTCCAAGGGCAACTATGTTCCCCTGACTGCATCTCTAAACAGGTGATTTTTTTCAACAGGTTTCATCTTGAACTAGTTCCAGGAAGAGAAATATCAAAAACCTGCTTAGAGTTGCTCTCTCCAGGCTGATACATCAATACTAATGATATTAAAATACTCCCAAATTTCAAGGATGCTTGAGAGCTACAGAGATGGAAGGGGAAAGGTCGAGTCTCTGTATTTCCAGTCTTGTAGGATCAAAACAGAGAAACTCTGCAGTGAAAGCTCACATCAAGTCTTTGGCTACTGTCCCCGCTCCAGCTCGATATTCAGGAATCAGTGTGTGTTCAACTCATATCCATTGCTTTTGCACAAGAAAAAACTTGGAATTTTCTGAATCTTCATTGCTCCCTACCCACTCTTCTGGACATTTCCTTCTGGAATTCCCTCAAATGTTTCAGAGATCAGCTCTAGAACAACGAGGCTTCCTGAGCCATTAAGAATTCACCTGTTTCCCCACCAAACCCACCTACAACTATCCTCTGATCTGGTTTTTCAGTTTTTGTTTACAAACACTTACTTGGGAGCCTCCAGCCCTGGGGTTAGAGAAGGGGGAGGTGGGTTGGAAGGAAGGGTGAACACACCAGGAGCCCTGGAAACTCATCCACTGGCTAAAACCACCACAGGAGCCAAAGCAAAATAAGGAACTTCTGAAAGAAGCTCCACATTCAGCTGTCAGCTTCCAGTCAAGTTGACTTCTGTCAACCTAAAATAAACACATTGCAGCCCAACCCAACCCCACTGAAACCTCACAGAGAACAGAAAGCAGCAATGGAATAATTAAGAGAGTTATTGATCTGAATGAGGATCACGTGGATCTGATGAGAACATGGATGTGAACAAGGGAAGGCACAGCATGCACATGATGTACATAATCCAAAAATCACTCTGCACCTCAGTACCACCCAGTGGATCCTCCCCACCACTGGGACATTGCAGGGAGTCTTTCCAGCAGTTCATATTTATAAATTCAAAGTTTATTCAAACATTGATCCCAAACACTTGTCTTCCTAAACATCTCCACTTGCTTACTAAAATTCCTATTTTCATAAGATCCAACTCCTTTAACATCAGCTCTGACATGCAGCACAAAAATCTCTAGCAGTTCTTTAGTTGCTTCATAACATTCAAGAGTACAGAAACTGTAAAAACACGAGGATAAAGAAGTAACTTTGACCTCCCTTAGAACCCTAAAATGTTTCAAGTGTGTTATGGACAGCAAGTTAAACAGGAGTCAACAGCACATCCTTCACAAAAGAGAGCACCGTGTGCCAGGCTGTGCTAGCAGGACAAGGACAGCCACCCCTCCTCCTGCTCAGCACTCCAGGACACCACCCTGGGCCACTCCAGAGCTGCCCAGTATGGGACAGCCTCCCAAACTGGGGCAAACCCAGCGGTGGTGACCCAAGGGGAGCACACCCGGTGCCAGCAGAGAGCCCAGCAGTGCCCGAGGGCAGGAGGCAGAGCCAGGGGTGCACAGCAAAGGCATGGGCAGTGCAAGCAGCAATGAAGGCAGTTTCTATTCCCCGTGGTCCCAGGAGGATGCTCCAACACTGCTCCCCCAGCCAAGGCTCCGAGGAACCTCCTCTCACCTCCTCACCAGACCGGCTCTGGGCCAGGGGTGGGGCTGGACACACCTGGCCCTGCCACCCCACTGAGGCTCCACTCCAACCACACTGGTGTTAAAGAATGGCTTCAGATTCTGCTGAAACACGTGAGACATCAATTAGCACAAGCCTAAAATCTATCACATCATCCCCTGACAATCAACCTCCCCAAACCCAATTTCTGTTGAGCAAGCAGCATCATTTGAGACATCTGGTTCCACACACAGGCTTGGGCTGGGTTGCAGTATCAGACTGATTCCCCCCACAAAAGTACTAAGTGGCTGTAAGATAATTAAAGTCCTGTCAGATGTTTATATTGTCACAATAACAATGAAAACTTCCCAGTTCAGGAAATATTTGCAAGCACTTTTGCAATCCAGTAACTCCAGCTTCCGTCCTGGGTTCACACTTGGCAGGGAATCAGCCCTCTCAGGAATGAATCTCTGCCAGGCCCCATTTATTAGGTGAGAACACCAATAATAGTTACTCCATGTGCATAATATTTACTTCTCTCAGCACTGGAAGGGTCCAAGCACGTTTCTACACAGCCATACATCAAAGCCCTGCTCTGATTTCAGTGATTAGACCTTGAAACAAATCCTCACAGATCAAGGGAACAACACAATCAGATTGAAATCTGTCAGAATAAAAACACATTAGAAAAATTAACTGCTTTCAAGGTCCACTCCTAACTCAGCTTTTTGTTTTTTGAACAATCCTTGATTATATTGCAATTATCACACACTGAACTGACAACACATATTTAATGAGAAAAAAAAATTACAGCTGACACAAATACTAATTCTTATAAAAATAACACATGCCTTAATGGTCTCAGATAGAAATATTTTCCAATACACTATTAATTTAGACTGAAATTTAAGTTTCACAGCAAGATTTTTAGTAAGTCCAGAATATGAGCTGACCATTTTCCAGGACCCATGCTGGGCTCCAGCCCACATTCATGAGCCTCACTTATTAACACAGGAGAAAAGCAAAGAATCAAGAGAGTTCAGGTGATGTCTACTCACATCCACACAAACTTAAGATTCTGCATTTACACAGCTTAAACACAGGAATTTTCATTCTTCCAGACTCAAAATACAGTAACTAGCAGCAAACTTGGTGTAAGGGACATGTCACACTCTCATACACATCAGACCTTTTATGTCCCCCCTTTCACAGCAAATAAAAAAAAAACAAATTAAAAAACTGAAGGTGTGATGAATACAACACAGCAACAGTGGGCAAGGGAGCTGAATTCACCATATCAAACCAATTTATGGTACCACACATCACCACAGCTCTGGGTAGTAAATGTGTTGTTCCTCAGTTTACACACAGGCAGCTGTGGAGGTTTTTCAGCTCATTTGCTTTTCTGGCCTAATCATAACTGTGACATTCTCAAAGAGCTGGGAGAGCCCCACGTTCTCTCTGCTGAGATAATCTTCTTAAGAGAGATTGTAAATATCTCATCCAGGCAGTGAAACCACAGAACAACCTCTCCTCCAGGAGCAGGAGCAGCAGTGGGTGCAGGAAAAGTTGTTTTACAGTATCAGTTACAGTCTGAAATCCCTAACTTAGAAAAAAGCTTTTTTTTTCCAGAATACTGTGATACCACATGCACCAGTGATAAAAGTACATGCAGGCATTTTCTTGTAAGCTATTCAACCTGAAAGGAGGAGTCCAGCTGGACAGCTGAAACACCACTGAGAAATCATCTATCCACTAAATAAAATGCACATTCCAATAATCAATTTAAGACATTAAACTGAATATGGGATGCTACTTTTCATGTTAAGCAAATGCATATGTTTTAAATATATAAAATAAGAATATTCTATTTTTTTCCCTACATAAATATAACCAACAGAAAAATAAACCTCTGTCACCAGCAAAACAGGTATGAACCACCAAGCACTTGTTTCAAATACAGCAAACCACAACTTCAGATAATTCTCCTAAGCTTTAATCAGGGTTTCTCAAACTTTCAGGAATTGAGATGATTCTTCTGTCTTCTTTAGCAGTGTCTCTGAAGAGAGTGGCAGAAAGAGATGCTGATCCAGACCCAGCACCACTGTCACCAGCATCCTCACTGCTCTCTCCAGTAGGGCAGAGGGAGCTTCATCAGGAAAGGTGCTGTCACTCAGAGAACTGCTCTGTGGGCACCGACCTCACACTCCAATCCTACAGTTTTTACCCAATAAATAAACATATCTACTATTTTAAGTCCTGACAATTCTCATGGAGCAAACTCTAAAACTAATTAAGAGAGCAACCAGGAAAACATCACTTGTAATTGTCTTATCTATGTGAAGAGAGGCTGAAAAACAGCAGGCACACAATCCAGCAGTGAGAGCCTGCAGCAAAGTGTAACCTGCCTCAGGTACAGCTACAGGTACCACTTCTCTTTAATTCTTCCCTCATGAAAAAACACCTGCTTGTGGTGAAGGAGACTTGAGAAGGAGCAGAAGTGGAAGTAACACTCTGTGACTACCAAAACAGGGAAGGAACCTGCATGACTAAGCACTGTGGTGCTTCTCTGGAGGCTCAGAATGTCCATTTTCTATCTGATTTACTGGTTACCATCTCCTGTGCCACTCAACTGATTCCACTCTCAAGGAGCACAGAGAGGTGCCCACAAAAATGCATCTGCTGGTCCATGGCCCTTCCTCAGCTGAGCTGCTGCCAGTTCCATGTTCGTGCAGGCTGAGGTACCACCACAGCTGGATCCCACAGCCCCTGCCAGGACACTCCCACCATCCCAGAACAGCTGGACTTGCAGGGGACCTCTGCAGATCACCCAGTCCAACCCCTGCCAAGGCAGGATCACCTGGAGCAGGACACACAGGAATGTGTCCAGGTGGGTTTGGGACGTGTCCAGAGAGGGAGATTCCACGACTCTCTGGGCAGCTGCTCCAGTGCTTGGCCACCCTCCATGGAAAGAATTTCTTCTTCATTGAGGTGGAACTTCTGGTGTTATAATTTATGGCTGTTGCTCCTTGTCCTGTCCCTGGGCAACACTGAAAAGAGTCTGACACCATCCTCTGACCCACCCTGGAAATATCCATACAGATTGATGGGATCCCCTCTCAGCCTTTCCTTCTCCACACTAACCAGACCCAGCCCTGCAGTTCCTCCTCACAAGAAAGATGCTCCAGTCCCCTGCACCTTGCTCACATCATCTGAAACTTTTTTACTGCAACAATCCAAAGATGAACTCTTTCTAGACCAAAGCACACCAACAAGCATCCTTAAAATGTGTTTATCCTTTAAAATGTTAAAATGTGTACAACAATAAGTCATATTCCAGTTTATACACAGTGGTTCCCACACCTGTATGCTACAGACACAGCAGGACTCAGACAATCCTGCTAATTCCTAATAAAATAAACCCTACTTCCCAAATTCTGTGTATTTCACTGGCATATCACTGCCCTGTGAGGGTGGGCAGGCCCTGGCACAGGGTGCCCAGAGAAGCTGTGGCTGCCTTTGGATCCCTGGAAGTGCCCAAGGCCAGGCTGGACCGGGCTTGGAGCACCCTGGGACAGTGGGAGGTGTCCCTGCCCATGGCAGGGGGTGGGACTGGATGAGCTTTAAAGTCCCCTCCAAAACAAATCACTGTCACTCTATGATATAACACAAAATGTAGAATCTGGAATTTAAAAACATGGATCACAAGGTCATCTGAGTGCTCCACTGAGTGCACTGTCAAACTGTATTTAACACACCATCTTTTAAAAACCAATGAACTTTCTAAGAGCACATCCTAGATAAACTTCTGAACAGTCTGGATGAAAAAATCTCTACCAAGCCAGGTTAATTCCTTCATTGGGGAACACAGGAAAGGCTTGCGTGCAGAGATGTCACCAAACAAGGTCTCCCTGACCATAGAGCCCATTTAGGACCTGCAAAACCACTTACCAGGGCCCTACTTTGGTCTGTACACCACAGCACGTGAGTCACCCCATCTAAAGCTTCAGAAGCTTTTCAGTTCCATCCCTGAACACGTATTATAAAAGGAAAATAAACCTCACGCTGTGATTGTGATAAGAACACATGGAAGGAGCAGTGTACTCCTGCTCCCTGGCACAAGTTATGTACAGGCAGAGCCCCTGGGCACGGCTGACAAACAGCACTGCAAGCTTTTATCTCAGTGCACAGCAAAGCAGGTGCAGTGCACACAGCGTTCCCACCTGGGCAGGTAATACTGCAACAGTGAATTTGAGCTTCATTAGACACGTTTTACCCCAGTGCTGCAGAACCGAGAAGCTGCCCACCCCCTTCCTGACTCGCCTCTGCTATGTCACCCCTGAGAGCCACAACAAAACACAGAGAAGGAGAGAATGACACAATATTTGGGGTTGGAAAGGGCCTTTAAAGGTCATTAGTCCAACTCCCCAGCCACGAGCAGGGACATCTTTGACGAGACCAGGTCGCTCAGAGCCTGATCCAGTCTGACATTGAATGTTTCCACCACCTCCCTGAGCAGCTTGTTCCGGTGCTTTAACACTCTCACGGTAAAACACTTCTTTCTTACACTTCATCTAAACAGATCCTCCTCCAGTTTAAAACCATTACACCCTCTCCTACCGCAACAGGTGCTGCGAAGAAGTCTGTCCCCATCTGTATTACAGACTCCGTTTAGGTCCTGGAAGCGGCTTTAGGGTCTCCCTGGAGCCTTCTCCTCTCCAGGCTGAACAACCCCAATCCCCTCAGCGTTCCCTCACGGCAGAGCTGCTCCATCTCCCCGACCAACTTGGTGCCCGCTCCAACAAGTCCCTGTCCTTCCTTCCCGCGGCGGAAACCGGCACGACGCGATCCACACTCCTAACCCCGACACCTTCCCAAGCTCCAGCCGCCCCTGCCCTCCCGCAGCACCGGGCGGCCCGGCCCCGCGGCCCCGCTGCCTCAGCAGCCCCGCGCTCCCGGACGGGCCCGAGCGAGGCGGGGAAAGCCCCGCGCTGCGGGCCGGGCGAGGCGATCCCGGCGGGATGTCCCGGACGAGCCGCCGGCCCCGCGCACCCCGCGCTCACCTTGCTGCACGTCGCCGTTGGCGCCGCCGGGCACGGGCACGCTGAGCTGGCGCTCGGGCTCGGGCAGGCAGCGGCGGCAGAAGGAGTGCAGGCACGGCAGCAGCTTGGGCTCGGCCTCCCGCCGGCTCTGCAGGCTCTGCGCGCACACCGCGCACGTGTCCAGCAGCGAGAACGGCGCCGGCGCCGCGGGCGTCAGCGG
>JACBWW010000062.1:727327-792752 GCA_020086605.1 Lanius collurio | reverse complement strand
GCCCCGGCCCCGCACGCACCGCCTCCCGCACGCCCGGTGCCTCGTAGCCTTGGTCGAAGTAGGGCAGCGCATCCACCACCACGTCCCCGGCCACCAGCCCCGGGCCCGACATCTTGGCCGCGGCCGCGCGCACTGCGCGTGCGCACTCACGTCACACCCGGCGGGACCGGGCACGGCTCCGGTGCAAACCCCGCCCCTTCCCGGTTCAGACCCCGCCCCTCCGGTGCAAGCCCCGCCCGTTCCCGGTGCAGACCCCGCCCGTTCCCGGTGCAGACCCCGCCCGTTCCCGGTTCAGACCCCGCCCGTTCCCGCCCGCCTCAGCCCCGCCCGTCCCTGTCCGGCTCCACCCCCGCTGCTCCCGGTTTGACTCCAGCCCCGGTCCCACCGTTCCCGGAGCGTTTCCAGGCCTGGCCTCGCCCCTCCCGGTGCGATTCCAACCCTGGCCCTGCCCCTCCCTGCTCGGTCCCGGAGCGACTCCAGCCCTGGCCACGCCCCTCCCGGCCACGCCCCGCCCGCCGCGGCCACGCCCCTTTAGGGAACGGAGACACGTGAAGGGTTGGATCCAAGAGCTGTTATTGATCCGTGAGCTGTTATCGATCCATGGAACTGGTTATCGGTCCATGAACTGTTATCGATCCATGGCTGCCCCGCAGCACACGCGGAGCCCCCGCCCCGCCCTCCCGCGGCACAGCGCAGCCCGGCCCCGGGCGGGGTCCGCGGTTCCCCCGTCCCGCCGCTGTCCCGCAGCAGCGCCCGGTCACTTCTTCTGCAGGAATTTCATTTTACTGCCTGCAGAGAAAAAACAGCATTAGGAGCTTTAGGCGAGCGTGGGCAGGCCCTGGCACGGGGTGCCCAGAGAAGCTGTGGCTGCCCCTGGATCCCTGGCAGTGTCCAGGGCCAGGCTGGACATTGGGGCTGGGAGCAGCCTGGGACAGTGGGAGGTGTCCCTGCCCATGGCAGGAACTGGTCCCTTCCCACCCAAACCATTGTGGGATTCTGTGAGCTGGAGACACTCCAGGACTCATCAGGCTGAGGAGCTTAAGGTGGAAAGCCACTCATGGCCATCTCTGCCAGCAGACACAACTTCTGACCCCTGAGCATCAGCCAGGACCAAAGTTAAGGAACAAGCCTGGACAGCTCTCAGAGCAGCAACTCCCACAAACTTTAGATAAAGATACAAAAGCTTAAAAATAAAACTTTCACACAATGTTCAGTGTCTCCTGAAGCAGTAAATGTAAACAAGGGAACACAGGTGCACAAGGCAGAGAAGGGGCCTTCCTCTGCATCAAATTAGTTATTCAAAAGCTAAAATTAATTAAAAAAAAATTTAACAATGAACAAAACCAAGGATGTTCCTTTACCAAGACTGCGAAGGATTTTGTTCATTCCAGTTCGTTCCGTATCTGGAATACTCTCCAAATACTCCAAGGCACGGACCTCAAAAAGGCCTAAAAAGAAAAAAAAAATTAAGAAATTAAAAATCACTCACCAAATGAATTACTCCATCTTTTAGCATGTGGCATCATGATTAACAAGGCCATGAAAGGAAATCCTGCATGTGGTGTGTGTAAGCTGCAGGATCAAGGAGAAAGGAGAGATGCAGAAATTCTTGGCTTTATAAACAGAATTCCTTTGAGTAATTAGAAGGGCACAGGGCTATTCCACGTGACAAAATCCCAACAGCAGAGGCACGTGGCATCATGCTTTGAAATGCAGAACAAGAGGGTGATGCCAAGGCTACCTTTGACCAGGTTCTTGCTCAGCTCCCGGTCCTGGATGAAGCCTGCAAACATCTGGGTTTCCATGAAGAAGTGCAGGAAGTGGCGCACGTTGCGGGAGCCGTGGGATTTGCGGAAGGGCTCCCGCTGGAACACGCGCTGGCCCTGCTCCGTGACACTCATGTGCAGGGAGTAGTGCCCCACGAGCTCCACGAAGAACTGCACAAAAGCCTCGGAGACCAGGGAGTTCAGGGTCACGTCACCTGTGGGGAGGGCATTTGTCACTTTGGTCATTCCTCTCCCAAAAGAGGAGCAGCTTTTCCAGACACCTCAGTCACTTTCTGTACTGGCTGTCTCAGACTAGGAGATTCCAGGGGTTGATATCAGAGAAGTCTCAGCTCAAATCTTCAATTTCCCATTGTCAGCTTTCTGCTGCAGCTGGGACAGGTTCAGCTCTAAAGCTTTCCCAGCAGTTAAAACATTCCTAGTTTCATTTTCCCTGTCAAACATCTGGTGTCTAATGAGCTGCCAGCTCATAACAGGCTAAGTTTAATTCTCTTCAAGAATCAGACAAACTACACAAGACAAACTCTCTGGAAAACGAACTTTGTTTTTATGAATTATATAATTTTCTGGTGCCATTCTCTCAAGCCACTCAGCTTTTCAAGGTTCTTACACTTCCTTATCTGATGGATCATGTATAAAGCAGTTCACTTTGAAAATCATCTGCCAGACTACCCTCTAAAATACAGAAACTTGCTACATTCTCTGAGAAAAACATTGTCTCTGCCACTTAGAAAAATACAAAAAATTCAAAGCACAGGAACTGATGCTGTTGGCCCAAAGGAAACTACAGTTCTGCACACACTAATTGTGAAAAGAGGAACTGTCAGCACACCAAACTTCTCACACATTCACAAGGAAAATGTTCACAAGAACACAGGGAAACTGCTAAAATGTCACTTCTTAGCATTTATTCCAATTTGCTCATTTTTATCCACTCCATGGTAGAGATCTACTAATGGGAAAACACTTCTCCATAGAAACCTTTCCACAGAAAGTACCTTGTGTGTCACTCTGCCCGTGTGACAGGATTTCACTTCGTTCTTCCAGGATTTGTACAAGGGCAGCCTGGAGTTTATGGGGCAGGATCTCATCCTCATCTGATACCTACAGACAGAAATGGCCAAGGATGTTATTCCCATCAGCAGGAGAACCAGGGGATAGATTAGAAATATTCATAACATGCCTAAAGCAGTTAGAGGGGAGCTATTCTGTGATATGGTGTATCTTGAGGGGGACAATATTTTCGTCTTGCAGCCACAGAAATTAAAAACATTCGCTCAGCATGCCCCAAGTAGATTTTATTAGTCACGCACACAGCTAGCCACCACACAGACTCGGGCTTATTTCACCAGTAAAACACACAAACTAATAAAAGTCTGTTGAGAAAATACAACAAGTCTCAATAATATGGTTTAAAAAATCCCCCAATCCTTTAATACCTTTCTCCAGTTGCAGGCTGCAATGCAAAACAGAACAGTGAGGTAAGGAAAAGGAGAAGCAAATACCCTGAACCAGTAATAAAATCCCCAGTATTTTTATAGCTATTTGTCTGGGGATGCAGAAGCACTTTTGGGGAACTTCAGCAGAGAACCACAAGTGAACTGTGATAATTTGTTCCCTAGACTGTCACTGCTGGGAAAAACAACAACCTGAACCAACAAACACACCACAGCTGGATGAGAGAGGAGACAGTGCTGTACAAAACAAGAACAGAGAGAGACAGACAAAAAGCAGCAGAGGATCTTAGGGATCCCCCTCACATCATAAACCAAGTAATAGTTTTTAAACTCAGCTCAGACAAGCAGCATCTTTGGCTTTGCAGAGCTCTCCACCTCATGCAACCTCAACCTTGCAACAAGGATTTGTAAGCCTGCTCCCTTCTCTGTCAGTTCAAAAGGATTACAAGGTCTTTCTTCAGCCACTGCAGTCTCCATATGAACACCAGCCTTTCCTGATTTCTTTTTATTATTTTCTTTCATCGATGCCTTTTCCTGGAGTAAACCCAGGAGTTACTGGTACTCACACAGTTAATTCACTCACCTCTTGCAAGAACTTGTCAGCACAAAGATCAACAATCAGAACCTGGGGAAAGATGTAAAAAACACACTGACTCATAACCAGGTATGTTGCTGTATAGAAAAAAACCCAGGTTTTTAATTTGGTTTTTAAATGTGGGATGTTTTTTTAAATAGGGATGTCACACAAAACACAAGTTCTGCATAAGTGCAGCCTGTCTCTGAGAACAGTGAATATTATTTATCTTTGATACCACTGGAACACCCTGACATTTACCTGGCAAATTCACCAAATGGCTCGGTGAAAAGTTTGAAAGTTTCTATTCAGACAGAATCTAGAGATTATTCCAGAGAGGTCAACCTCATCCCACTGACATTGTCTGTGTCCCACATATCCTCACCTCCTCTATGGGCAGGTCCTGGAGCTGTGGCAAGCAGCAGGAGAGGATGCCAATGAGGAATGGGGTCGGAGAGCACACGATATCAATCATGGAAGCTGGCAGGACGGGGATGTAGGTGTGCTGCCAGGTGAAGGGGTAAAGCGTTGCCACTGCAGCGTGCCCACATTTAGACAGAGTGCTGGAAAGGTGGGAAAAGCACAGGGTGGGTGGTCAGTGCCTCCTTCAGGACAGGCTGGAAACGCTCAGGGCAGGTGTCACTCGTGTACAGTCTGTGCACCAGCAGAGGCCCCATGCACCCACTTCTGAACTCAGTTACAGGGAGCTAAAACCACCATCAGCCCAGACTAAAGAGGTAAAAAGGAAACATTCCTTTATCTCCTCTTGTGTAAACAACATACTCCAAATTCTAGGCATGCACATGCTGTGTGGAGAGTGCAGAAGGTTTTCAAGTGGAACTAACTGCAAAAATAGACAAGCTTGGACATGGGACAGGTCTGAACAAAGAAGAAATAATAATATCCAGTGATAGTATCCCTCAGAAAGAACCATTTAGACTCATCTCTTACCTTAAGTTGTCAGCCACAAAGATAACCCTCCTTTCCAGCAGGAGAGAGGCAAAGACCTGGATGGTGTGGGAGACACTCAGACACTGCAAGAGGCACTCGAAGTCCACGTGCTCCAGCCGGGAGTCCAAGGGGCGGCACAGCTCCATCACCTGGGAGGAGACACACACAGGGAGAGCTGGGGGAGCAGCCCAGAGCACAGACCCTCAGCCTGGAGCAGAGGGGCCACCACAGGCTGCAGCTCCTCCTGCAGGGCAGGACCAGGGACAGGACCCAGGGAAGGGTTGGGGCTGTGCCAGGGGAGGGTCAGGGTGGAGAGTAGGGAAAGGTTCTTTCCCCAGAGGGTGCTGGGCACTGCCCAGGCTCCCCAGGGAATGGGCACGGCCCCAGGGCTGCCAGAGCTCCAGGAGCATTTGGACAAAGCTCTGAGGGATGCACAGGATGGGATTTTGGGGTGTCTTTCCAGGGCCAGGAGTTGGACTCAATAATCCTTGGGGGTCCCTTCCAGCTCAGGATATTTTCTGAATCCCCAAATCTACATAGAATCCCAGACAGCTGGCATGGGGCAGCACAGAAGAGTGCCCAAGAAGCTCTTCATTAAAGAGCAGGGAATCACTTCCACTGGAGATGATTCCACAGCAAACAGGGTTCTGGGACAGCCTCCCTCCCAACTTCAGGATGTTTTCTTCAGACTAATTACTTCCAGGCATCACTGTGCAGTTTGCAAAGAGCTTCTGTGCCCCAGAGGCCCCAGAGACATCAGGCAGCCCATCCTGACCTCTGTTACCTCATCTCCTGCTCCTGGCAGGAAGCTCCTGACAGTGATGGTGCGTCCTGGGGCGGGGAACGGGGCCTCCATCACGCTGCGCATGAAGGGGTGCACGAGGGCTGGGGACATCTCCCGCCTCTTCTCCACCTCATCCAGGATCTGCAGGGAAACACACGGGGGCCTTGGGTCACTGCTGCTGCTGCCCAGAGGGGAGAATCTGTCAGAGCATTCCCCTGGAGAAGGCTCCAGCACAGACCCACAGCCCTCTCCCACCTCACTTGGGACCCCTGTGAAATACATCTCAGACATCTGAACAATCAAACAGGAACAGCTTCCTGTGAGCACAGCTCTCCATTCTCCAGTCTCCTGCTACTGGAAGGAAATGTCTTGGTTGCAGTAATCAAATTCTCATTATTTAGAGGAGTAAGAGGAGGAACACCCCATCCCCCTAACCAAGAAACCTCCCTGAAACACCATTCTACAAACTCTGTGCTCCAACAATCAGAACCACCTTTCATCAAAGCTTGTCCCTGTATTCTTCTGCAATAACTGCCCTTTATCTGCAGCAGTCTTCACCTCTTTATCTGCCCTCCTCATGGTGCTACAAAAAGCCAGGGGAGATCCAACCCCTTCCCAAACTGATCTTCCATTTCCAAGTCACAGAAGATGATAAAGGGGCACCCTCAGTAACACCAGGTATTAGAAGCACTTTCTGGCAGTAACTGCTGAAGGATTTGTGTACTGGCTGACAAGACTCAGCACTAGTATTTTATTTCCCCTCTCAAAGCAAAGACAGAGAGGAAGCACCACTCTCCTGGGAGGAATCACTAAGCCTGACAGAAGAATCCAGTTACTCTGTGGAGCCTGCAGGCTGCCAGGGCCCAAGGACCAGGCTGTGCCAAGCTCACCTTGGAGAAGAGGTTGAAGCAGCCCAGGCGGCTCACGATGCAGTACACCTCGGGCAGGCGCTTCCCTTTCCCTTCTGGCTGAAAGGCAACAGCAACAGCTCTGCTAAGAACAGGGGGCCAAGGAACAACCCAGCACCCACACTGCAGCTGAGCTGCAGAATTCCTTCTGCTGCAGTCCCCTCTACACTTATGACTACAAAGGTTCTCAAGGAACACCCAGTTCCAGGAGCTGGTTCATGCCCAGAGCCCATTTTGCTATTTCTGGGCACCATCGTGACCCTTCCCTCTGCATCCCAAGGGTTGGCACCACCACAGCAGCATCAGCAGCACAGGATGGGTGACCCAGGAGGGAAAGCAGCCCTGAGTCATGTCCTGACAGTGCCCAGACAGTGCTCTCTGTACCCACAGCCCTCACAGAGATGCTCACCAGGAGCTTCCTGCAGTACCCGAACCAGCGGCTGCCGTCCTCCCCCGTCAGCACGAAGGAAAAGGTTTCACTGGGGGACCAAAGCAGAGTTGGGGTTAAATTCACCTCACAGCTCAGGGGAGAGACTGACAAAGCACACAGACTCCTTCTGGTCATGCTGACAAGAGCCAAGGCACAATTACAAGGACTTTGGGATCTGTTCAGGGTAAAAACTTGCACCCCATGAGCTTTTCCTACTTCCCTCCTTCCCAGCTGCTTCTCCACTTAGCCAAGAAGCAGCAGAAGCACTTCCA
Source organism: Lanius collurio (assembly GCA_020086605.1). Classification (NCBI taxonomy): domain Eukaryota; kingdom Metazoa; phylum Chordata; class Aves; order Passeriformes; family Laniidae; genus Lanius; species Lanius collurio. Next base: position 785,592 of record JACBWW010000062.1, on the reverse strand, counting down.
GCCCCAGGAGCTGGCCTTGGACAAACTCTTCCTCCTTACAGGAAAGGCAGAAGCAGCTCCCCAGCCCACCTCCACACCTCATCTTCCCTCCTACCACAGGGGATTCACCCTTTCCCCTTGCTCTGGCTGTGGCTCCTCTGGCACACCCCAAAGCTTTCAGCATTGCCTGTTTCCAAACCAAGTCTGTACCTTTTAAGGTCTGATGAAGGGAACCAGTCTTTGGGATCTGGAAAGCAGAATTTGGGAATGACCTTCAGCCTCTCTTCAGTATCCTTTGATGGTCTGAAGGGATGTTCAGGCTGGAGGGGTAACACAGGCGTTTGAAGTCACTGAAGTTGGGGCACAGCTGCAGCATTTTGAAAGCATCTTCCTGACACTTCCAAAGGCTGATCCATCACATAGCTAATGCACAGGAGAACATGTTCTGACTATGAGGAGATTCCCAGTTCCCATCTTGCATTTTTCCTGCTGATTGGACCTTTGTAAAATGATCCAGCTGGTCTTGGTAAGGACAGAGTAAGGATCTACAAGCATTGGCTAAGTTTATTGGAAAATGAAGGTAGAACTGACCCTTAAATGATGGCTGGCTCAGCCTGACTTGGTTCTACCCCTGGGAGATTTGAAAACACTAATAGGAACAGGAATGTGCTCAGCTTTTGATGTGCAGATCACTCATAACTTGAGTGCAAAAATGGTATCTCTGAATCACACGTTCCAGCCATGCCCCATGTTGGTTCAAACCAAATCTCTCAAGGACTCCATGCTCAAAACTGCCCAGAAAGGGCAAAAGAAAGGTGTTCAGATAAGAGGATTCATAAGAAATGTAAGGAAATTTTACACATTTAAGTAGAAAATGCCCCTGAGAATGGGAAAGTTTATGGCATAAAGTTGACTTTAGGCACTCAGCACATCTGGGCTATTCCAGTGTCCCAAGCTGTGACAGCACAAAGTGTTAGGAAAACAGAACAGCATTTTCACAGAGTAACACTTGTACAAAGCTTAGATGTCCTTGGGCACACAGCCCAAAGAAAAGGGTGACAGCAGATTATTTGGAAGCAAAGCTAATATTAGAAGGGAGACACTTCATCAAAACACTTCCATTTGAGCAGAGGATAAATAAATACTGAGAAAATAATTTGTATGGCAGTGCCTTTCTAAAACCCAGTAAAGAGCAGGAGGGGAACCCTGCAGTGCCCTCCCCAAAGGCAATGGACAGATTGAAAGGCTGCACCAGGGAAAAGCCAAATCTGCTGCATTCCTTCCTGCCTCCCAACATCCTAAAGTTTGTACTTTTAGCAGATATTATTTGGGTGTGCTCAGTTTTATTAAATTAACACTGTGCACTTTCTGGGTGCAGTTCCTTATTCATCCTGTGAATCCAAGGCATTTACACACTTAAGACACTGGAGTTATTTGCACACAGATCCTTCAGGCAGCAGGAACTGGGGCACTGTGGGACCTGCTGGGGTCCCATACAACTTCCCTGAATGGATCTGGGATCTCCTCTGTGGGTGACATGCAGATTCCTCAACAATCCCTGGCTTCCTCCTGATGGCACAGCCAGAATTCCTGGCTTTGTTCTGTTTTCAGTGGAAGGCAGCAGGTTTGAGCCTAGACAGTGACAACTGAATATTCATTTCAGTCTGGTACCACAGAAGCACCAGGGCTCCATCTCAGCTTCCCAGCTGTGGGTACTGAGCTATAATCCAGTCACATGATGATTTTGTCACCCATTTGGGCTGAAGAGCTTATTTCAAAGGGCTTGGTTTAGCTACAGCACTTTAACTTCCACAGCTCTCCTGGTTTTGGGGGTTTGTACAAACAGCTTTGCCATTTTATTATTATTCTTCTTCAAAACAGTGTAGATAAGTGTAAAAGCCCTGGGGTTCCAGTTCCTGTGCACCATCAGTGCTTCACTTCTTGTTATAAAGGACAGACTGCCAGGAGGAGGTTCCTGCCAGCTTTGGGACAGAGCTCTGCCTTTCAAGTGGTATCAAATACCCTATGGCTTCCTGAAATTTGAATTCAGTAGGAGCCTTCTTAGTTCAAAAAAGACAAACTCATTATCAAGACACATCCAACAACCTCCCAACACTATGCATTAGGTCTGTAACAGAGCAAGGTGCTTCACATCCCAAGCCCAGATCCTGACCAGTGTAGTTTAAGAAGGCAAACACAGAGCTGAGCAGTTCCCTGGGCAGGTTTCCATACAACTCCTACCTTGCTGGGGAACTGCTGGATGATGTGGGGTGTGTAGGTGACCTCAGATGCCTTCTTGTGCAGGGACACCACCACAAAGAGCTCAAACAGCCTCTGCTCCTGGAGCTCGATGAGATCCCTCTCCAGGGTCTGGTAGTGCGGGTTCCTCTTGGAGGTCGAGTGCCTCAGGCACCTGTGGCGACCTGGGGAGAGGAATAAATCCCAAACCAGCCTGTGGCTGGCACTGCCACACACCTACAGGGCACAGAAGAGGACTCAGCATTGCCATCAGAGGGGGGGAAAGGGATGGGGGAATTTGCCCCACATCTGGCTGCTCTCCATGGGACACCTGTGTCAGCTCCTCATGCACAGAGCTGCTCTTCTCCCAGGGAACAAGTGACAGGAGGAGAGAGAGAAGTGACCTCAGATTCCACCAGGGGAGGTTTAGATTGGGTATTAGTGACAATTTCTTCACTGGAATGGTTGTTAAGCACTGGAACAGGCTGCCCAGGGCAGTGGTGGAGTCACCATCCCTGGAGGTGTTGAAAAAAATATGTGGATGTGGCACTTGAGGATGTGGTTTAGTGGTGAGCACGGTGGTGGTGTTGGGTTGATGGCTGGACTTGATGACCTTAGAGATCTTTCCCAACCTTAACAATTCCAGGATTCTATGATTCAGATGGGGAGCACTGGTCTTGCAGCAGCTCTGCAAATCCCCCAACAGGAGATTGAGAAATTCAAATTTCTCCTGCTGCCCAGATGTTCTTCACATCTCAGAGTGACACGACAGGGTACTGGGGAGGGAAGCCCAGCTCCACCAGGGCAGGAGCTGCCAGGACTCAGGGAGCCACCCCAAACACCACGGGCACTCAGGAGAGGCAGGGGCAGTTCCCTGGCCAAGAAACCCCTGAGCTGGGCTGTCCTGACAGGCAGCACAGACTCACAAGCACAGGCACAGCACTCTGACGTCAGGAATTCCTGCGGCCCAGGCACTGTGACACATCCTAGACACTTTCAAATAACTCTTCCATCAGGCAGTGACTCAATCACCATATTTCTGCTGAGATTCTTCACTCTCCACTACTCTCCTTAACATGAAAAAAATGGAACTTCACTTTTCATTCCAAGTTAGTCTTTTGAATGTTTCCCTCCAAGTAAATGAAAAATCTAAAATAATTCATAGAATCCTTGAATGGTTGGGGTTGGAAGGGACCTTAAAGCTCATCCAGTGCCATGGGCAGGGACATCTTCCACTATCCCAGGTTGCTCCAAGCTCCATCCAGCCTGGCCTTGGACCCTTCCAGGGATGAGGCAGCCACAGCTGCTCTGGGCAGCCTGTGCCAGATCCTTCTGTTTAATCTGTCTTCACATGGAAGCTAAAACCAGCTAAAACCAAGTAGGTGTTTCAAGTGTGGAGTTTGGGTCTATGATCAAACTCAGGCCATTGGAACTGACAAATACCCAGGTGAATTTTCCCCAGAGGAAAGGACATTTCACAGCATTACATAAAACAGAACCAAGGCAAGGAATCAGGAGGGAAATAACCTCAAGCAGCAAAGGTGATCAGGAACAACCTCCCACAAGCCATGGCACCAACCCAAAAATGAATCTGCTTCTAGTGACTGGCAGATTAATGGCATTAAACCTCAAGGACTCAGAGGAACTGGCAGAAAAAGAGGTTGGTTTGTCACAGCAACAGCTCCCAAACTGGGCCATTTGGCTTCTCAGAGCCTCCCTGTCCCTGTCTCAGCAGATCCCACACGTCAGAGTGCTCATCCCACCAGGGCCTCAGCCAAGGGTGCAGTGCTGTGGGGACAGGACCAGCCCCTGTGATTCACTCACTTTTGGGCTGATTTTCCGTATCGCTTTCATTCCCACTGGTTTCACCTGAAACACACATAGTTTTCACTTATTAGCCATGCAGAAAGAAGATGGGCAACACCCAAAGTTGGGAAAGAGAAACAACCTGAGACTCATCAGATCAACATCCCTCAGGGCTGCCCACCAATCCTGCCCAAAGCATCAGCGAAGGGCAGCTGGGAAATGTGTTACAACAGCAAATTTCAAAAAGCAGAGCTGGTATCAAGCCAGTGCTGTCAGTGAATGACCTGCAGGTCAGCTGAACACGGGCAAAGAACACAAAGCAGCTGGTTGTTCAATGCTGCTGTAAAACTTAACAGAGTTGCTGAACAGAATATGCTATAAATAAAGACCCTACTATGGCTACACAATCAGAACAAGGCACACAGACAATGAGTGCAGTAGTCAGAGGTAATTCTCATGCCAAGTGGTTTTCTGAGGAATTTTTGCTTTAATCTGCTTTTTTGAAAAAGCACTTTTAACCAGCAGCCCAGTTCTCCAGGCTCAGAATCTCCACCTTGTGACCATGTTCTCTTTGAGTTAGGCAAGTGTTCCCTGAGCTGAAAGCTCAATTCCAGCCACAAGTCTGGGGTTTGCATGGTTGTGTCAGCATGAGGTGGTGGTGCCAGGCCAGGGGCAGAGGAATTGTGCCACTCAAGGTGTTCAGAGCACACACAGTGGTGCTGGAGACCCCAATACCTTTCACTGGAGCTGCTTCTCTCCCAGCAGGACTGAGCACCTTCACCTTCTTCTTTCCACGCTTGGAATCAAAGATTTCCTGTATTTTCAGTACCAGCTGAAATCCAAAGTAGAAGCAGAGATTAATGTGGGGGTCCAGAGAAAGGTCCAGGTGCCAACAGGAGGGCAGCCCTACAGCTGCTACCCAGGACTGGAGAAAAGCTGCCCAAATCCAGCAGGAGCCCTGGCTCAGAGGCTGGAGTCCTTCTAGCCCAGCTCACTGGATAAAGAATGAGCACAGATTTCTGCTGCAAGGGAGGGATCACTGTCAGCACAGCTCAAAGCTGACACCAGACTGTACAGGCATTCTGGAAATTGTCACACTCGCCTTCCCAAATAGAAGTGACAAACTGTCTGGCATCAGATCTCCATTTTCTATGCAAAGGCATTTGCAAGAACATCTTACAAACCCACAGAGGACTCAGAATACTCTCTCCAGCATCTCAACTCCTTCCAAGCCCAGCAAAAGCAGAGCTCTCTCACTGTAGCTTGGGGGTTGGTTTTTGGGTTGGTTTTTGGGTTTGCTGCTGCAGTTGGATGTCAGCTCAAGTCTCCTAAAGCCCAAGTGAGGCACAGAACAAGGCTGCTCCAAGCACAGGCGCTGTCTCAGGTGTCTGCTGCAATGAAAGGATGATGTACCTGGAGTAACCTGGTCATGGGGAAGGTGTCCCTGCTCATGGCAGGGGGTGGAGTGAAGTGGAATTTAAGGGCCTTTCCACCCAAGCCATTCTGTGATTTTGCACAAATGAAGATAGACAGTGGGACAGAATAATGGGTCTGCACTGCAGGACCACACACCTGGTCCACTGGAAGAAAAAAGTTGGGAAAAAAGCACAGCCCAGTGCAGACAAAGCCACAGACATGAAAGGAGGGTCAGCATTTTGACAACCTGAGTTGATGCTGTTCATCTTCCTTCCACTGGTCACAACAGCCTTAAACCCAAAGTCCTGACACTTTCTGTGTCCCTGTCACAGCTCTGTGCTCTCCCCTGACCTGCCAGTGCCCCAGGGGCTCCTGACTCCCCACATCAAAGGCAGTTTTCGCTTCATCTGAAGAGGGATTTACCCTAAATGCAGGGAGCAGGTCAAGTTCATTCCTGCCTCAAGAATTCATTAAACTGAACAGAGGAGGGTGGGGCCCAGACATTTGTCATCACAAATACTGCATAAAAAGAAATATATTAAAGAGAACCTGTTTGTTCAGCTCAAGCGTTTAATCCCCAGATCAGCAAACCAGGCTTAGGCTCTCCTTTTCCAATCCATTTCTCCCCATTTTCTGCCTCAGCCAGTCCTCCCAGCACGAGGAGGCTGCAGGGAACAAACAGCCCACAGCAGAGAGCAGTGCTTCTCCTGCCAAATCTGCCTTCTTTCCCTTTTTATCTAGCCTCACCTAGAAGATCTTAATTTTTGTCCTGATTTTTGTGCAGCTGAGTCACCACCCTGGGTGTGTTGAAGGCAACCATGTGTTTCTCAAGCAAAAAGTTTTATCTTTTTAGAGCCCAGTCCTTTTCTCAATCTCTCAAGCAATCTTGGCTCAATTCCTCATGAGCAAAGAGAGTAAAGTGCTCTTCCTGCATGTAAATTGTTACCAGATTTTTGGAGTTTGCTTTGGGAGAACATTTTATTTTTCCTCTCCAAATGAAAGATACTCTCCATCACAGCATTTTTATAATCTTGCCATCTCCTTCCTGATTTTCCAGACCTAGAGTTTGTTTAAAAACACAGACAGGAGTTACTTGATACTCCAAAGCACTTTAAAGGTTTGAAAAGTCCTTTGCAGCTGTCCAACTCTACCTCACGGTCTTGAGCAATCTGAGCAAATACACGTGACTTTCAGATGAAATAAAGATCTGCTGAAATGATTTTACCACAGTAAAAATAAGTCCTTGCCACTACCACAACTGGAATTTGAGTCCCATGCACAAAGTGCCACCACAATGGCAGCTGCAGCTGCCCTTCTATAGCACATGGTGTCTTTTATCCCTGAGGGATGTGAGCTGGAAACCAACACAAGGATCTAGAAAGGTTCCCAAGGCACCAAAGGAGAGTCAGAACAGTTCTCTGTGTGAAGGTGGATTAAAAGCCTTCCTCACCCTCTGGCCTCAGCAGCATGATTGTCTTTGCAGCCAGGCAGCAGAGAGAGGCCAGAAGGGACAACTATGAAGGCTTTGCGAAATGTTCTTATCCCTGAGAGTTCCTCTTCACCTTTAAGCTATGAAACAGCTGTTCCTGATGCCAGTGCAGAACTCCAAGCCAACATTCCAAGCAACCAAGGGCCCCACAGCCATTCCATAGCTCAGGGCCTGCAGTGGAACTCAAGGATCAGTCTGGGAAGTCACCAGGAGCAGGGGACACGCACACACAGCGTTACAGAGCTGCCCCTGTAGCTCAGCAAGAGCACAAACCCAGCAGCACCACACTCCATGGAAACACTGGGAACAAGGCTTAGATGACAAAGCACGAGGCAGGGCTTGTATTCACACACAGCCCTGACCTCCAGGTCAACTCTGTCTGCCAATTCCTGGCCAACAAAAACACCACAGTCCCAGCTAGAACTGGCACTCAGATCCCCAAACACCAGCCCTGTCACTTGGAGAGGGACTGGCTGGAGCAGCAGTGCCAAGCAGCAATCACCTGCCAGGCACACAGCTCTGTGGCCACTTAAAAAGCACTTGCAAAGCAGCAAGAGCTTGAAATGCCAGGCAAAAAGTGAAGTTTCACACTTCAGTCTCACCCAGGGCAGGTTTTTTCTCCTGCTCGCAGCCTCTACTGCTCGGAACAGCTTCCACTCAGACAGAGTGACAGGCAGGGAGGTCTCCTTCCCCATCTTCCCCTGGAAACTTATCTGGGAGGGCTTCAGCTCCAGCGACTTGCGACTGAGGAAGGGAGGTTTTGGGGGAGGCTAGAAAACACAAGCAGAAGAGATAGTTAAGCGTGAGATCAAGCTTTGGTCCAAGGTCTCAGGCAGAGGAGTCAGATTACAGCTGGTGAATCTGCTCTACCAAGCTCTCCATCCCACCCCTGCTCTCAAGCATCTCACCAACACTTCTTCTCACCCTTTTGCTCCTTAGCAGCTTAATCAGCTGCCATGGCTCTTCATTATTTATACTAATAATAAACAATAAAAAATAAGGCAAACCAATGACTTGCAGTGTGGAATGTGAGGCTGGGGTGAGCACAAACGAGGGCCCTTGTGAGAATGCTTCTGTGAACACCTGACCCTTTAATCCCCCCACCCTACCTTGGGAGCCCTGCTGATGCTCCGGGGAGGGGGCAGCTTCCAGACAGATGGGACCTTCCACAGGGGCAAGGGCAGTGCTCTGATATCTTCATAAGGATTTTCTTTTGTAGGACCTGGAAAAAGCATTGGATGGGGGATTTATGAAAAGATATAAAGCCCTGTATTTTTGCCAGGGACATAAGTGGGGAGAGTGTGCAGCTGTCTGCCAAGCTTTAACAGGGTCTGGGAGACCTGTTTAAAGTTGGATGAGGTTCCCACCACATCCTTCTAACCCACTGCCATCAACTTGGCAAACTGTACATGGACTCAGCAGAACAAAACACTTCTTCCCCTGCAGAGCAAGCAGCTCTATTGCAAAGCAGCTCGTCTTGGCAGTGTTCACACTGATCTCTGTGCAGCACTCAAGCAAAGCACTCCAAGAGCCAAAAAAGAAATCAGTTCAGCACAGGCCAACTCCAGTGACCTCCCATGACATCTGAAATCAGGCTGTTCATGTGCAGATGTCACCAACACCAACAAAGACCCCCAGATGGGGAAGACCTTAAAAGTCCCAGAGCTAGAAAGGGCCTCCACGCATCTTCACCTTCACTCCTCCCTCCCCAAAACTGCCACCCTTAAAACACAGTGAGGGCATCCCCAGAAGCACAGGCACATACAGATAATGTCCTCGTAGATGTTGTCTTCGGACTGTGTGTAGACCAGCCTGGATCCTGCTGTGCCATTTGTCTCCTCCCGAGGTCTGTGGGAGCTGCTGGCTGCGGGCCGCTTGCGGAGGCCCTGGATGTCCTCAAACTCAAAAGATTTCCTAGAGGAAAACCAGTGGAACTTCTTCTAAAGGCACCTGCTTGAGTTGCTGTCTCCAGTCCACACACAGTGTGGCCCTTCTTGGGACCACCCAGCACACGGATGCTCCACTCTGGACTCGCATTTCCAAGGGTCGAGGTCCAACCCCAGGCAGCAGCTCAGCCCCTCGCTCCCACCCCATGGGATGGGGGAAGGAATCAGAGGGTAAAAGAGAGAAAACACGTGCATGGGTCGAGATAAAGACAGTGTGGAAAGTAAAGCAAAAGGTGCACAGGCAAGAAAAGCAAAACAAGGGGTTAATTCCCTATTTCCCTCAGCAGGCAGGTGTTCAGCCGTGTCCAAGGGCTCCGTCATGCGTAACGGTGACTTGGGAACACAAACTCCCAACGTTGCCCCTCTTCCTGCTTCTTCCCCAATTTTTATGGCTGAGCACAACATCACAGGGTCTGGAATCTCCCTGGGGTCAGCTGTTCCCACTGTGTCCCCTCCCAGCTCTGTGTGAGCATAGCTCACACACTGCTCTGTTATCAATATTTTCATCACAACCTCAAAACACAGCACCACACCAAGAAGAAAATTATCCCAGTCAAAGTCAGCACACCAAGTGAGTCCTGCTCACTTACTCTGGGACATTTGTTAAGTTAAAAAGGGAACTGGAGGCCCCATGGCCAAGCACACTCCAAGCAGGCATGACCAGACCCCTCCTGTCAGAGGCAAGAACCCAAACCACGTTTTGCAGACTTGGAGCAGCTCAGAACCAGGAACTGCTTCCTACTGGGCCTCTCCTCCTCATGCTCAGGGTGTTCCTGCACTCATGGGTTGGCATTTCCATCCACTTGGCCACTATTTTGAAATTAGGGCACAGAGGTCACAAAGGAGCTGCAAGGATCTAGACCACCATCATCACAAAATTCGGATTCTTGCTGCACACTTTGCCACAGTGGAAGGTTTCAGAACCTCAAGCCACATCTCTGCTGGTACAGTGCACACCAGTCTTGCACAAGCAGCTCATCTGCAAGCAGGATTTGCATCAAGCCACCTCAGAAGGGTACGAGAAAGAGGGAAAACCAGCCAACCTACTGCAACAGCAGTACCCACAGCCTCCAGCCTCAAGCAGCAAGAGAATCCTTCACTCTCAGAAAGCCAAACACTCAGCAGCCACAGTGCCCCAAGAGAAAGCTACTCTGCCATCCACAAATTGCAGCTGAGGGCAAGCAGCAGGCAGGGAGCAGGCAGGTCTCTCCCTGGGGCCAGCAATATTGTCACTCCACTGTTCTAAGGTGTGGGATGACATCTGTTTGGAACCTGTAGCCTTCTTTGCAAGATTGTCAGCAGCAAAAGCAGGATGCTTTCACCCAAAAATATCCTTTTCCCGTGAAGAGAGGCATCATCACTAGCAGCACCTCCACAAGGACATCATGCCAAGCAAGCTGCTTAAACCCATCTAGAAAGTGATTTAAGGAAACATTTCAGACATGAGAGATGAGTTATGTACCTCTGGGCTCTCCCTCTGATCCTCCTGCTGGCTATTTTCTTCTCGGGGTTGTTGGAGGATGACACCAGGTCCCTTCCACACTGCTTTTGCTTTTCCCTGGTGGCACTGGCATCTCTACAGGCACCAGCACCCTTCTCTGCCAGATAGCGGAAAGTCCTGCGGGGTTTGGGTGGTGGATCAGGAGCTGGCTCCTCCTCTTGCCCCTCAACCTCAGAGTAAATGTTTCTCAGGCTCCTCTCTGCCCTGCAGAGAGTGTCCACTCCTTTGATTTGCAGTTCTCTTTCCATGGAGCCAGGGCTGCCTCGCATCCTCTGGTTGTCCAAGGGAACAGGAGGGGCTCTGCCAGGCAGGAGGGGGTCTGCTCTCCTCCACAGAGCTTGTGAGGTATAGAAGTTCCCTGGGGGCAGTGTCACCCCTGGGGCCAGGAAGCCTGTTTGCCCCTCTCCTTTCTCCTTGGCTCGAGGAGCTGGGCCAGCACAGCCCCGGCTCTGCCAGCAGCTCTGTGCATCTTCCCTGAAATCCAACCCCAGGCTCTTTGGATCCTTGGACCCAGCCTTTCTGCCATTCTCTGTGCATTCTGGCTTCACTTTGGGCAGTGCATTGCAGCTGGGGTCATACTTTACTCCAAAGTCCTTCGGCTGCTGCTTCTCCTTGCTGGGGCAGCCCCGTGTCCTGCCCTCCCACTGCGAGATCTTCTGCCTGATGTTGCGGCAGTGGCTGCGGGACAGGGTCTGCACGGCCGCGCGGGAGAAGCTGCTGTCCCCAGCCCCCGTGGGGTGCATGGCAGGGGCCAGAGCACTCACACACAGCCCATGTCCAGCCCCGGCCACGTCCTCCCGTGTCCTGCACACATCAAAGCTGGCACGACACTCCAAAGTGCCCAGCGGTGGGGGAGAGTCCGGGCTGGCTGCTCCGACCTGCAGGCAAAAATGAGAGCCATGAGCTGCACCCCAGCCATGCTGCTGCCCACCCCGAACTCCCAGCTGCTCCCTGGCCATGGCTGCAGAACATTCCTCCCCAGATCACATCAACCCCGTGCTCAGGACAGGCTTCCAGAGCTCGCTCCCCACAGGGGCTGTTTGTGCACACATCTGGGAGTGAAAGGGAGCTGAGGCTTAAAAAACAAACACAACAGGCACAAAGCACCCTGAGGGATCCCGAGCATCCAAACTCAAGGAAATTATTTAATGGCTGAGGAACACAACAGAGTGGATCTCAGCCAGCCCTTCTGCAGGAGTGCAGCTCCTCCTGAGGCTCAGGCAGTAGAGAAAAATCCCTGTGGCACTTGAGCCCCCCACTCAGCAGAGACACAGCAGGACACGAGGCACCAGGGCAGCTCCAGAGAAAAGGAACCACGTCTGCTTCTCCAGAGAGGAGCTGCTGCTTCACACAGGATGAGAAGAGCTGTGGTGGCTGGGGAAGAGCCCGACTCTGGCAGTGCATCCTCCTCCCAGAAGTGCTCTTGCTCCACAACACAAGTGAAAACCTGCCTGGTGTTCTGTTTGTCAACACCTGACCTACATTTGCCATCCAAGAGACGGGAGGGCAGTGGTGCCCAGCCTGTGGCTTGCAGCCAGGGCAGTTTCAAAAGGCAGAAGAAACAGGTGAGTTCTCATCTTCAAGGGAGAAATCAGCCCGTGTTTAGATCAGCAGAGAAGGAATGATAGAGAAACACTTTGGCTTCTCCTACCCAAGCAGAGCCTGCACAAACAGGAGCTGTGCTCTTTGAGATTTCCCACACCTGTAACCCAGGGCATACACCACACATCCTCCAGATAATCCAGCAAGGAGTGCAGGTGAAACCACCAGGGACAACTGGGGTGGCTATACAGAGCCAGCACCTGCAGGTCCAGCATGGCCTCAGTGCAGACATTTCATGTGTGGAATCCTCAGCCTTGGAGCCCTTTGGCTCTACCTGTAGCTCACAAGCCATCCCCAATATTCCCAGATACACCAGCACAGGTGAAAACTCATCCTGGACAGAAGACAGCAGCCCATAGGCTCTAACAAGCCCTGTTCCTCCCTTTCTCTGGGCAATTATCCCATTTCAGAAGTTCTAATCCTCCAGCATTGCATTTACCAACCTCCATTAGGAGACAAGTGCTCAGCTCAGGCCAGTGGCCACACTGGCTTTGCTAACATTCCCCAGGCACCAAGACAGGTTTCAAAAGGCAGGGGAACAGCAGCATTCCACACACACAGAAAAGCAGAGGATCCCTGCAGAAAACAGCCAGACCTGCTCCAGGTGGGACCAGAGGCACACCAAGCCTGTGCTCAGGCTCCAGCTGATAGAGCCAGGCAGCTCCCACTGCCACCCTGGGCACGTGTCCTCCACAGCCACTGCCACCACACCCGGCCAGCACTGAGTCACCACCACAGCCTGTCAGAGTGGGCAGAGCCAGGGATGGGCAGCAAACCAAGCTGGGAGACAGAGGAGCTCAAACCTGCCTGGCAAGGGGTCGTGCCCCACTCTCCAGGCTGCCTGTGGAGAGCCCCCACCAGAGCAGACCTGCACCCTTCCCACTGCGGGTACCACATCTCAAATTCCAGGGCTCGGGGCTATTCCTGGAGCTGCTGATCTGCTTGGAAGAGGCATCTGTGGTGCAATTAAAAGCAAAGCACTGGCCTTGGCAGATCGACTTGATAGCATTAGTGAGAGAGCTTGTGGAGGTGCCTCCCCGCATTACAACAAGAGCTCACTGGTCAAGGACATCCCAGGGCTCCCAGGCAGTTCAGGGATGGTCTGGGCACACATGGCACCAAGCCTTGGCTGTGTGCTGCAGTCTCAAAGCAGCGCTGTTGCTGTGGGAAGCAGCTCCCTGTCTCCACAGCATGGGTTCCTGCAGGCCTGAATTGCTCAGCCCATTGTCCCAGAGAGCTGCTGGGAACTCTCCCACTCAGCAGTGAACGGGATAAACTTGGACAATCTGAGTAAGCACCAAGCTGGGGATATTTGCTCCATCATCAGCCCTCTGTCCCTCATCAGCATTCCAGCCTGTCCTCAACACTTCCGTAGCTGCTGGAGACCCTCTTCCTGTGCCAGCGAGGGGCCCCTGCCCTCTCCTATAAATAGGCATTGTTGCCAAAACATCCTGAGGCAGGGCAGAGCCATCCTTCCTCATCCCGTGTCTGCACAGCCTTGATTAGCAGACAGGAAAGCAGCTTTCCCTCTGCTGTGCCACTGAACTGCTGCAGCACCAGCGCTCCAGGACACTCCCATGGACCTGGCTGGCAAAGGACAGGCTCTGCTGGGGACAGCCAGGCGAGGACAGGGCTCCAACAGCCTCCTCAGCACTCCAGCTTTACACCAGGCTCCTCCAGTGCCTGCCAGATCTTTAAACACAGGATTGCTGGGTGCAGGACTGGCACAGGGAGAGGAGTGGAGCAAGGGTTTATGCACAGCACTAAAGAGGTTCAGCACATGCAGCCCATCCCCACAGCTGCTTTGATTCCCAACAGCACTGCCTGCTTTCTCCTCCAAATACTCCAGCTGTGAGCTCCTCTGGGAGCAGCCTGGCAAAACATCTGAATATGCTTAGAAAGGACCCACAAGGATCATGCAGTCCAACTCCTGGCCCTGCACAGGACAGTCCTTGAGCTCTGGCAGCCTTGGGGCTGTGACCATTCCCTGGGGAGCCTGTTCAGTGCCCCACCACCCTCTGGGGGAAGAGCTTTTCTCAGACATCCAACATGCATGAGGACAAATCACACTGCCCAGAGGAGGATGAGTAGCCCTGCACAGCTTTCCAGGTGGGTCCATCCTTGCTGTGCCCAAGATGGGCAGCTCTGCTGGCTTCCAGCCTGCCCCACATCCTTCCTGCCACGGCTCATGTTGGGAAGGCTGCACCAAAAGCTGCCTGTGCTGCAGCTTCCTCAGCCAGACAGACCCATTTCTGTGAGCCCATATCGAGCCAGGGCCCAAGTCAAGGCCTAATGCTCCTGCCCTCTCCCACTGCCCACATCCATGCTCCCATGGTAAGGCACAACTGGGAGCTGAGAAACGCGGAGGAGAAGCTCATCCTGGGCCAGCACATGGAATCCCAGAATGCCAGAACGGGTTGGGTTGGAAGGGACTTTAAAGCTCATCTCCTTCCACCTCCTGCCATGGGCAGGGACACCTTCCACTATCCCAGGTTGCTCCAAGCCCCGTCCAACCTGGCCTTGAACAAGCAGGAATGGGATCCACGGACAGTCAAGCACAAGCTTAAAGTTTCTCCCCTGCTCAGTGCTGCTCCCTGGACTGTCTCTTCCAAAATATCCATCCAAGAAGGAGAGGAATGCAGCTTTTCACCTGCCCAGGCTTGCTATCAAGAACCAGGCATTTAATCTCAGCTCATCACGTGAGCCCAGGCAAGAGTAGAGACTGATCTTTGGTGAGGAAAGAGCACATTGGGGTGGTGTGATCCAAATTAAGTAACCCTTAAATGCAGTCCAGGACAGGCTAAAATACAGTTCAGGGACACAGAGCTGGCAGAGGCCACCTGGGTCAGGCAGCCAGCTCTTGTATCAAGCACAGATCATACCTGTCACAGAATAACCAGACCTGTGACTGCTTCTATCCTGATCTCCCCTTCCAAACTCCTTCAGTGGCCCCAGTGTGCTCCCCAGTATTTCCAGAGAAGCCAAATTTATCATCCTTACTGCACTGAGACTCAGAGGAGATCGGTGTAGTCAAGAATACTGAATTATTTCCCCAGAAGCAGCAGTTTGGGGGAAAATTACATCATTTCTAGACAAAACATCACACAATTCTGCCAAAATACCGCCTCTCTGATCCTCGCTATTTGAAAGCTCCCAAAGCAGTTCTCAGCACATGACAGGTAGTCCTGACTCTTTTTCCAGCCCTGAAAGCCAGAGAGCACACTACACATTTTCCATGCAAAGCCTCAAGACAATTCCATTTCCTGAAACCACATTCTCAAGGAGAGAAAGCTGCCAGTGCTGTTCCAGAATAAATCCCTGTCTAGTGCTGAGGTGGAGCTCCTCCACCACACGTGCTGCTGGATCCCCTCAGCCCGCTGAGCAGCCTGCAGCAGAGGCACAGTGAGAGCAGAGGCACCTTACCTTGTCCTGCTCCTGCGAACACAAACACTGCCTGGACCAGCCCGTGCAGCTCTGAGGCAATCTCAGTCCTTTGATGAAAGCTGTGCAGTCCTAAACCACCCCAGAGTCCTTGTGGCCAAGCCTCCTGTGTTAGTAGCCAAATAAAAGCAGTTTCTGGTCCTCTGCAGCCTAGTAGGGAAGTTGGCAGCTCATTCCTGGAGGGAAAGGACCCCTTCCAGAGCTCTCAGCTACTCCCGTTCTGCTCCTCTCTGGAACAACTCTGAAGCTCCTCTGAATAACTCTGCCATGCTGATGCCTCAACGACATGGGCAGTACCAAACAAGCAGATTTTATATCAAAATAAGTAACTCTTCAGGAATGCAGTGTGCTTAGTCATTTCCATCTCGATATAAAGCTACTCTAACCACAAGGTATTAACTCCTTCCATGCTGCTGCATCTCCTGCTGAGGAACAGTTCTGCCTCATTAGATCCATGGCCATAGCCCCTGGACACAGAAAATGTGCTGCTAATCCAAATTGCACAGCAAAAGGAGGTTAAGTCTGGCCTCTGCCATGGGTCCTAAGATTTTTGTACAGACCATCTTTTTCTAAAGTGATGAAACTCAACTTCTTGAAAGCAAGTTTTTCCTCAAGATATGAAAAACCCCAAACCAGAACACTTCCAGCATGTCAGCCCTGAAGGCTTCTACACCAGAGGGCACATGGACAGAACCCACAATGTACTATTTTTAAAGTCGTGGATTTTTAACCTGACTCACAGTATCTGAATGCCCATGGTAGCAATACTGACAACAGCAATACTGACTCAGCCCCTACACCCCGGGCTGGCTGCCAGCCCCAGGAATGCACACAAGAACCAAGACACAGGCTGGGCATGGAGTTCAAAATCAAACACGACTTATCCTGGAGCAATTCCTTGGTGCCACCATCAGAGACGTGACTCCAAAGGAAAGTCACAAAGCCTGTGTGGCTTTACAAGGCCACCCCAGACAGGCTGTGTGAGGCCACAACCAACCACTCATTCCTCTGAGAAAGTCTCAGCAGCAGCACCAAGGCAGCTGCCCCAGGAGGTTCAAAGGGTGCAGACCAAGGCAGCACCAGAAAACCTCTCAGACACCATCCAGATAATGTGTTCCACACCTGCACACTGAGTCATATCCATGTTATATTATGTTATTACAACTGGAAGACTGAGATAAAAATTTTGCCAAGCAGCCATGGACAGCACTAGGACTCAAGGTCAGATCCAGGTCAGATCCTCCAGCCACCACTGCCTAAACACACATTTCCAGGGGCTGGTTTTCCTCCAGCAGCTCTTCTTTCCTTCCATCACTGGCTGATGCCAGTCCCACCTGACAGGAGGAACTGCTCCAGCACTTTCTGGGCTCTATCACAGCCAGGTACCCTCTCAGCCAGGCCACGTTCAGCCACAATCACTGAAACAGAGGGCTCTGTGTGTGCAGTGAACTGGGGAACGCAAGGGGAGACTGGTCCAGCATGCCCAAGGAGCTCTGTAACCACTCAGCCCCACGCACCTCAGAGCAATAAAGCACAAATATCCAGTGAGACCTAAACCACCACAGCCTAGCAGTGAGTTATTTGCCCTAAAGAAACTCTGTACAGAATCACAGAGTGCTGGAGGGTGGGAGAGACCCTCTGAAGGTGTGACCTTCTCTGCTCGGGCAGAGGCACCTACAGCAGGATGATTTTTGGATATCCCCGCGGGGAGAAACTGCAGCACCCCTGGGCAGCCCGCGCTCCATCGCCCTCACCGGGAGAAGCGCTCCCCGACGGTCAGCGGGACCCTCCCGTGTGTCCGGCTGTGCCCATCACCGGACAGCCCGGCAGGGTCTGTCCGGCACCCTCCCTGCAGGCATCTGGACGAGTTGGGGAGATGAACCCACCACAGCTCCGGCTCCCCTTGCGAGCTGGGTCTCCTCCCGGGCAGCTGGAGCGGCCACCTGCTTCCTCCGGCCCGTCAGACGCGGGGAAGATGCTGCACCGGCCGCTGCCCGCAGTCCGGACACGGGGACCCCTCGGGGCCGACAGCCCCAAGCCCGGCCACGACTGTAGGAAGCCTCAAACTCCCGGGCCACCCGCCCGTCCCGCCCGGCGTAGCTCCCGCCCGGTGCGGCCGCCCCACGCCCGTCTCACCGCGGCCTCGGCCCGCTCCCGGCCCCGCTCCCACAGGACGCTCCCGGCGCGCACGGAACCACCTCCCATTGGCTGGTGGAGTCATCACTCAAGCGGCGGTCCCGCCTCCGCCCCGCCCCATAGCGGCGGAGCCGTTTCCCGTTGGTTAATGTGGCCGTCACTCAGGATGAGACCCCGCCCCCGCATCGCCCCGTCCCGTCTCTCCACGGTCCCGGCCTGCTCCCGCAGGACACCCCCGGCGCTCACGGAGCCGCCGCCCATTGGCTGCTGCGGCCGTCACTCAGACAGAGATCCCGCCCTCATCCCGCCCCGGGTCGCAGAGCCATCGCCCATTGGTTGGCACGGCTGTCACTCAGGCGCAAGTCCCGCCCCCTTCCCCTCAGGCTGCTCGGAGCCGCTTCACAGTCGGGGTTTTACTGCGCTGCCCCGGCGCCCTCAGAGTCCGGCACGTCCCCGGCGCTGCCCCGACACCGCGGTCCAGCCCCCGCCTATTCGTTCTTCAGCCCCTCGGCGATGAGGTTGAGCTCGTAGCACCAGGTCTCGTAGCGATAGGCCACTCGGATCTGGGCCACGTTCGTCTTCCGGATGTCGTTGCCTTCGGGTCCGTCTTCCCGGTAGTTTTCACCCAGAAACTTCACTTTCTCCTGCCAGAGGCAAAGACAGCGGCACCAACCTCAGAACCCCCGCTGGCAGCGCCCGAGGGAAGCCCTAAGCCCATGGGCGGAACTGGTCGCCATTCTCAGGCCGTGAGCAGGACCACCCCAGCAGGACCCACAGATCGTGGGACAGGACACATTGCAGGACACCCTCCTCGTGGGACAGGACACCCACATTGTGGCATAGGACACACCTCATGGGACAGGACATACTGCAGGGCACTGCTTCATGGAACAGGACACACCTCATGGGATATGAGACACTGCAGAACGCCCAGCTTCTGGGACAGGACACACTGCAGGACACCCACCTCGTGGGACAGGACACCCACCTCGTGGGACAGGACACCCACCTCGTGGGACAGGACACCCCTCGTGGGACAGGACACCCACCTCGTGGGACAGGACACCCCTCGTGGGACAGGACACCCACCTCGTGGGACAGGCCGCACTGCAGGACGCTGTTCCTGGCGATCTCACACATGTCACAGGTGCTGAGTTTGAACACCTGGGCGGCGATGGCATACTCCTCCATGAGGGGCTCCTGCAGCACAGGGTTAGGGGTCAGCAGCCTCTGCCAGCACAGCCCTTGCTCTGCAGCGGCTGTCCCAGAGTTCCACTGAATCATTGGGGCTGGAAAAGTTCTCCAGGATCAAGTCCAACCTTCAATCAACACTCCCATGCCCACTAAACCATATCACAAAGTGCCACGTGTTCTCATATTTTGTAAACTTCCAGGCACCACTGCCCTGGGCAGCCTGTTTTGATGCTTGACCCCTGTTTCAGTGAAGAAATTTTTCTTAATATCCCACCTGAACCTCTGCTGGTGGAGGGAGAGATGCCTCAGCATATGCTGGACCCTCTGCAAGTGCCACTGGTTTCCAAAAAACCCCGAGGCCCACACAATCCCAGCCCCACAGTCCCAGCCCCAGTGCTCAGCTCACACTGTACCTTGGTGTAGTGAAACTGCATGGGGTCATCCGTAGAAAGGGACACCATGAGCCCTTTCTGGTGGAAGTCAAGCAAGGGATTCTTGGCGTACTCCAGGAAGAGGCTGTTGTTGCTGAGTGGGGACATGGCAATGGGGATTTGGGCGAGGAAGTACAGATACTGCAGCACTGGGCTCTGCAAAGACAAGCAGAGGTACCACATTAGGGATAAAGTTGCTGCACCTTCCACCTCTCCAGGGTCACTCCTCAGATCAGGCCAGGCCCCAACCAGGGAATTGTGTGCAAGGAAAGAGATGGGCAAGCCAGCAATCAATCCTTCAGGCCAAGGAACACAAGAGGCCAGGGAGTTGTGTGATACCAGAACTGAGCTGGCTCCAGTGATAACAAAGATATTCTATGATGGGTCTGTGAGGCTAAACCTCCCCAAAATCTAATACATTTCTCAGCCACACACCCCAAACATGCCTGGAGAAACCCAGAGAACCATTTGACATCTACCTGAAGCCAGGCTGTGTCAGTGGGAAGCAGAGGCACAAGTAACTGCCAGCTACATGGAGGCAGCTGTGAGCACTCCTGCTCTGCCATGCTTGGGCTGCTCCTGGCAGCCTGCTCCACGTACCTTCTTGAGGTTGAGCCCGTGGGAGATGTTATCTGCTGTCATGAAGGCTGCCAGCAAGTGTGTGATGGCCCCGGCCTCGCCGCAGTGCGGGCGGAACAGGAACGTGTTCATCCCACGCTGCCTGGGCACAGGGAAGGAGCACTCAGAGCAGGCAAACGCCAGGGTTGGGTGGCTGGACCCGACTTCAGGCCCAGCTCTGCCCCTACCATGAGTCCCCAAGAATCCAGCCTGACCTAGGAACATGTTACTCATTCTCGTTTCTCCTCTGTGCATGCAATAGATGCGTCTCTGCAATCCCTAAACTTTCACCCCAGTCCATCCCACTTCCTACTGAGGGGTGTTTGGATTGCTCTGGGACATGATGCTCCAAATACAGAGCGAGGAGAGCCCCACTTCTTCCACACCAACAGTCAAAGAACCAAGGCAGCCCCTTGGCAGATCCCAGGCCTCACCTGCGCAGGTTGTTCAGCACCAGGATGTTGGCATACATGTAGTAGATGTAGTAGGTATAGGATGGGTTCTTCTGAGAAGTCCACTCCTCTGGCTTTGGGCTTTTAGTGCTGAACATGTGTCCACTGTGCTTGGATTCATCATCCACGCTGTCAAAGCCCGTGATCTGCTTGGCAAGGGAATGAAAAAGGTGCATCTTACACTTTGCCCCTCATCATGCCCAGGTGGGTTTGCTCTGCCCCACCAGAGCCTGGCTGTACCCCTGTGCCCTCCGAGGGCAGGGTTGGGCAAGGATGCAGACCTCGCTCCTCACAACCCCCCAAGCACTGTCCAGGACTGGGAATAAAGCTCACACCTCCCTAAGGAGATGAGCAGGCAGCAATTCTCAGCACCACAGCAGCCAGCCCAGGGAGTCTGACCCCTCCCTGTGCTTCTGGCCTTCCCAGAATGAGGCAGAAGGACCATGAATGACCCACTGATGCCATTTTCCATGTCAGGGCCAATACCCCATTTCTTGTGCACTAACAGGAATGTGAGTTCTCCCCAGACCCAACAGGACCATCAGGTGACACTCACATGGCGTAGAAAGACACTCAGCTCTTTGTGGGCTTGGGGATTGACAGTTGCCTCAAACACAGGAACAAAGATATTTTCCAGCATTTTCCCAAAGTGGGGGAGGAAATTTTTAGACCTGAACACGTCACTGTGGACAGAAACAGGGATTAGTTGGTTACCAGAGGGACAACACGGCCCACTGTCCCCAAACCCTTTCAGGGACAAGAGATCTGTAAGGCACAGTGCTCCCTCAACCCCACAGCACGTACTAAATCCTGGGGACTTGGATCATCCACTTCATGTTGGGGGAATAGACCCGGTGGGTGTTGAACCACTTGGCCAGGTTGGCCCACTCCTCCGGCGAGCGCCCGTAGATCGAGAGCCGGGGCTCCGTGTGCTGGTACTTGGCATCCTCCAGGTCAGAGCCAACCTCCTGCAAACCAGAGCACACCATGGCAAGGGAAGCCACAGCAGCACCACAGCTTCACCCCGTTCTCCTCCCCTCTGTCCATACCTTGATGATGGTAGCAAAATACTCGCCGTTGATGGCATTCTCTGTCTTCAGGTAGAGGTCCCGCAGCTCGCTGGCCCCCACGGGGTTGTACTTGTCATTGAACTTGTCAAAGCGCTGGAATGTCTGCCGGCCCTGGAGCAGGGAGATCAGGCTCAAATACTGCCCCCACTGTTTGGCAGGGAGCAGGGACTGAGCCATGTGGACACAAAAATGCTGCTAGCATGAAAAATCCTTGCTATTTTTCTAGTCCTGTGGGAGGCTTCTCTCTCTCACAGAAGCTGTTAGTAAGTTTTAACACCTGTGACCTTGTAAGGCTTTGTTTATAGTTCAATAGAAAAATATTCTGATAACGAATGTTTTAGGATTTTGGCCAATGACCCCAAGGGGGTGGTGTGTCTTTCACCAGTGAGCTTATGAAGAAAAGGTCTATGATATAGCGGAAATTAATGAATAATCTGATTTTTCTTGGAGCATCATTCCTGCCTGCTGGTGATTTCTTTCCCCTTCTCACGGCCACTACCCCAGGGCCTGCCACCATAGAGCCAAACCACCCAAAATGGGAAAACCAGGAGCTGCCGTACCCTGACACAAATGTTAATGCACACAACATGTGTGGGTGCACAGGGAAAAGCCATAGGGGGCCAGAGTGGCCCAAGAGTGATCTTACAGTAAATGTCTGACCACTTACAGCATGGACATCCAGGGAATCCACTGTCAGGTCGTAGGGGTGCAGGTTGAGCTGCTGGAAAAGCTGTTTCAGGGTGAGCTGTTTGCCCTTGGCATTGTAGACCACACGGTCGGCATCCACATGGTAGGATTTCTTGATGAAACGCAGAAGGTGCTTCTGGTTCATGCAGGCTGCAGCATGGATGTGTGTGTCCACCTGGGGCAACAGAGGGACAGCTTCAAGTTGGGATGCTGGAAGGGAGGTAAAACAGACCCCTCAGGTGAGCCTGTTGTGTGGGGAGCAGGGCTCAGCTCAGCAGGTGAACACAACCAGAGGGCACAACTGTGCCAAGAGCATCACAGGCAGCACATTCCCATTGACAGGAGCAATGCTGCTGCTACAGACAGGGGCTCCAACATCCAGTTCCCAGGGAGGGACAGGCACTGTGACAGCTCCTCTCCAGGGTTCCTGGGGCTCTAAGCCTTGCCCTTTACCTTCCTGCAGTTGTAGAAGTCCCGGTGGGGGTTGTTCTTCAGCTCCTTCATCTCCTCCATCTCATTGAGCATTTCGTGCACTTGGAACTTGGATGAGAGGAACTTGAGGCGCCGGTGAGCGTAGGTCTTCCTGGTGAGAGGAAAGGGCAGAACAATCACTGGGCTCCTTACCCCTTGGCATGGGGACACAGATTCCACCTGGAGCTTACACTGGCCAGGCCAGCTTCCCTAAGATGCCTCCCCTGGCTCTGTTACAGAGCTCTGGCCACCTGGGCGCTTACCTGCAGCTCCCATCTCCAATCCCTGAGTGCAGCTTTGCTTAAGACCCAAATCATGAGGGCTGACAAGGGCTGAGGACACTTGGGCAGCCAGGTGTGTCATCAGTGGGTTTCTCCCTCTTCCCAGGAAGGGGAGGGGGCTGCCCTGACCTCCCTCTGCCCACTGAGGCAAGGCCTGGTGGGTTGTGCACTTACACAGGCCCCTGTGCAATCAGGACCAAGAGGAAGTTCATGTCATCCACGAAGTGCTCGAGGCTGGGGTAGGGCAGGTCCTTTGGCTCATTTCTCTCAGCTGCTGCCTTGTCTGCATAGACATAAACTATCCCATCCTTCATCTGGACGTGGTATCCCAGGTCCTCAGGGAGATTCCCGGTGTCAAAGGGATCCTTTCCATCCTTCACTGGCGGGGTGAACACTGCACCAAAAGGAGAATTCTATAAAAGGCTGCCAGCCCAAACCTCCCAGGCCTGCATTGCTCCCCCACCCCACGCACGGGAGGGGCACCCCACCACTGTGACAGCAAGGAGGAGGCCTGGGCAAGCGCCTTCCACTGCCCTTTGCTGAGCCCTGCCCCGTGCTGAAGCCAGAAGAAGCCCCTGGGGTGCCTGGAGGTACCTGGGCCGATGTCACTTGGTTTCCAGGGCTCGCCCTCGATGGCACGCAGGTACTGCGAGGGCGTCTTGGGGAACCTCTGCAGCGACTGCTGCATGTGCTTCTCCCGGATGCACAGCGCCCGGTACAGACCTTGGCACACCACTTCAAAATCCTCCACTGTCACCTGCAAGAGAGTTGTTGCTGAAGGCTGCCACAGAGCTGGAACACGAGTGTCCAAGAGACACCCTCGTGCACCCAGGTGGAGGGAGATTTTGGTCACAACAAGATAAATGTCAAAAAAGGGTTTGGGCTGGAAGGGATCCTAAATTCCATCTTGTTCCAGTCTCTGCCATGGGCAGGGACACTTTCCATTATCCCAGGTTTCTCCCAGCCCTGTCCAACCTGGCCTGGGGCACTTCCAGGAATGGGGCAGCCACAGTTTCGCTGGGCAAACCTGTGCCAGGGCTTCCCCACCCTCACAGGGAGGAATTCCTTCCCAACATCCCATCTAACCCTGCCCTCTGGCAGTGAGAAGCCATTCCCCTTATCTGTCACTACATGTTCTTGTAAAAGGTCCCTCTCCAACTTTCTTGTCATATCAATCATTTAATGTCATATCATCATATCATATCATATCAATCTTATATATCTCATCATATCATAAATCATGCCATATCAATGTCCCACTACTCTGCCTGAGCAGGGCAAGGAAGGGATGATAGGCAGAGACCCAGGCATGGCAAAGGAAAGTTCCTGGTGCCAGAACCAGTGAATTCTGATGCCACCCCCTCTTACATTCCTCCCTGCAGTCAGTAATTGGCCCTGAAATGGAAGCCAGGCCTGGGCAAAACATTAAACCTATTTTTGGAGCCCAGGCTGAAACTGAAGCAGGAACAACAACATACACTGACCCAGTGTGTCAAGGATTTTTGATTTACTGCACAAACAAGTGTTTTGGGTGTCACAAGAGGCTGGAGTGGAGCAGGCTGGGAAACCAGCACTCCCAGCTAGGACAGTCATGGCAGGGGGAACATGCTGAGTGCCTGAGCAGGGAGGGATTTCCAGATCCCCTCTGCTATGCAGCTCCAGGCTGAGCAACCCTCCAGCAGGTTCTTAGAAGCAGCACAAATGTAATAGGAGGCTGAGGAGGAGAGGGAGGCAGGATTAGCACAGGATGTGATAACAGTCCTGGTCAAATGGCTCTGGGTGACCCTGCCTGTGCCAGGGGCTTGGTGACCTCCCTCAGCCATTCTGGGACTCTTGGATGTGCACAGACCTCAGACAGAGCTGTGGGTGACCTCCCTCAGCCATTCTGGGACTCTTGGATGTGCACAGACCTCAGACAGAGCTGTGAGCAGGCAGAGAGGATGTGACAGGGTGAGCACTGCCCGCCCTGCCAGGCCTGCCCTGGAGAATCCCGTGGGGAACATGCAGCATTCCACGGCTCCTGCTAAGGAATTCAGCTCTGGGTCCTCCAGGGGTGCAGCAGGGCACCCTCAGATGCTTGTGAGGCACAGACTGAGCTGGGAGACACCCTCCCCACTGCAGCTGGTACAGACTCCTGTGTCACTGGGCACTGCTGAGGGACAGGCAGGGACCAGAGGAGGTGACCAGCAGGGAAGGGAGCAGCCATGGAAGTACCTACCCCAGAGGCATAATCCCCAGAGATCTGCACCCGCTGGAAGTCGGGCACAGTCTGGTACTGGGGGCAGGTGGAGTTGGCCTCATCAGTGACAGCCTGGCTGGGCACAGACCTGGGAGCCACGGGCACTGCCAGCGCAATCGTCTTCAGGCGGATCAGCTTCTTCCTGCTACAGAGGGAAGGCTCAGGCAAACAGCCCCATTCCATGGCCACACACACATGGTAGAACAGCCATGTTCTACCTGTGCACAACACGAATCAACTCATTGGTGGTTCCTGAGCACAACATGAATCAGCCCACCAGTGATTTCTGAGCACCTTTAAACGGATGCTGCCAGAAGCACAGCCCACAGCACACAAAATAGCCACAGGCTTTGGAAGTTGCCTCTTTCCAGAGTCCCCAACAGCCCTGTGGCCATGGCTGTGCTGACACCCAAGGAACAGGCCAAGGGTTTCTTTCTGTCCAACAGTGGGAACAGGTGGAGAGGAAATCCTGGAGTACCTGACAGATGCCCTGGGATCATCAAGAATTTATTCCATAGGTGTGGTGAGCTGGGCCCAAGGGCCTTAATTTACACCCCGCTGTTTGCTCTGGCCAGGGGCTGCAGGCTGTGCTCCTCTCCTTGCCCAGGCTGCTGGGAACTCACCGCTTTTCCACCGTGGCACTGGTCTCCTGCAGCATCATGTGCAGCGTCATTTCCTGGCGGGAGATGGGGCAGACATCTTCCACATCAAAAGGAGAGATTTCCCCCTTGACCTCCTCGTCCTTCACCTCAGAGGCAAAGACCTTCTCGGCGAAGGAGCGCATGGACTCGTCCATCTCTGCAAGGAGCAGGAGCTCAGTGTCCCACAGGGATTCCCAGCCACTGGAACAGGCAGGTGCCCCTTGCAGGCAGCTCCGTGCTCAGCTGCCATTTCCTCATGGCCCCCACACCCCAGAGAAGACTCTGAGCCACCTCCCAAATTTGCAGCAAGGCCGGGCCACACCTGGTGGGCTGGAGACATCCCTTGATATCCCCAGTACAGCAGGAAGAGTAAATACAGCCCAAGAGTGCTGCCAAAAGTCCCAGAGAGCAGCAGGTCCTTGGGAAGGGCAGTTATAGGAGCATGCACTGAGGGGAAGAGGGGAAAATTGGCAGAGCCCTTACAGCTCCAGGGAGCCTGAAATCCACTTGCTGCAGCAGTCAGGGGGAAGACAGAGGTGTGGATGGAGGGGGAAGAGCTGGCAGCCCGAGCACTCAGCTCCCACCCATCCCAGTGCAGGGAGCTGGGCACTCCCAGCCCACCACGTGCATCTTGCTGCAAAGTGCCAAAGTCACCATTGAAACAGGGCTGGCTGGAGCTTTATGGAGGACAAGGAAGGTTTATTAAAACCCTTCCACTGCCAACAAAACACTATAAAACAAGAACCCAAGGGTTCTGCTGGCATTGTCTCCCAGAAGCAGATACTTGCATGGCAGCACAGGGGCACTGACAGCAGGTTTTGGCAGCTTGACATGAAGCAGGGCCAGGATCAGTGCCCAAGGATGGACCTCACCATCGAGTGTCACACAGGACATGGTCATGGGTGAGGACCAAAGCAGAATGGACAGAGGGTTCTCACCAGCACTCAGGGTGCCAGGAGGGTATTTAACAAATTGTGTATTTTGGTGCTGTATCAAAGGACCAAAAGCTGGGAGCATTCTGTGTAACACCGAGGGGCAGAGCTGGCACTGCCAGGAAATAGCATTTCTCCAGCTGCTGGAGGATCACCATGATCATGGAACCACTGCTTGGTTCCAGTGATCATGTCCAGACAGTAACACAGCAGAGCAAAGAGAGACCCAGCAATACTCACCTTTGTGTTCTGCTGTTTGAGATAAAACAGAGACAAAAAAATAAAAGCTGTTGTGATCAGCCCCTCAAAATCTGAGCCTTTTTGCCTTATCATCTCATCAGTCATTGAAAAGGGATTAGCAAAATAGAAGTTTAGCAAAAGCCTTCCATGCCTTCCACTTATGAAAGAATCACAGAATCCCAGAATGGTTTGGGTTGGAAGGGACCTTAAAGCTCATCTGATGGGCAGGGACACCTTCCACTGTCCCAGGGTGCTCCAAGCCCTTTCCAGCCTGGCCTTGGACACTTCCAGGGATCCAGGGGCAGCCACAGCTGCTCTGGGCACCCTGTGCCAGGGCCTGCCCACCCTCACAGAGAGGAATTCCTTCCCAATATCCCACCCTCCTTTGGCTTAAAACCATTCCCCCTTGTCTGTCATTCCCTGCCTTTGTGAGAAGTCCCTCCAGCCTTCTTGTAGCCCCTTTAGGTACTGAAAGAAAAATAAGAAAGACAGAGAAGAAGCTGTCACTTTGAGGAATGCAAAGATGGAAGTTCTGCATTGCCTGTCCCACGACGGACCTCGGTGGTGCCTCAGCAGGGAACCAAACCCCACTGCAGCTACATCCCACCCAAGGCTCTGGCACAGCTTCTGCCTGACACCATCTCTGCTTTCCCTGCAGTGCCCAACAGGAGCATTTTCTAGAACCCAGATCACCTCACTCCACCCCACCAGGCACTGACCAGAAGGTCTCTCTCTGCACCTGCAGGGATGCAGCAGGAACACAGGAAGGGCAGCACAGCCTTCTGCTGCTGGCCAAGCAAGCAGATATTTCAGTGGCTCTGAGCAGCAGACTTGGCTATTTTTTGCCCTTGACTCACTCCTTTGTGGCCCTCAGGATGGTCATTTCAGAGATGCCGAGTTCCATCCCCCCGTGGTCACATCTCCCCTTATTCCCTAATGGGATCAGACAGCTGAGACACTGCACTCCCTCACATCCTCACTGCTGCTCAGACAGGGTGGCAGCAACGTCTGAGGGTGCAGCCCCTGCCTTTTCCATCTGAGCCAGCAGTTCAGGCTGGAGCTCTGGCATCACCACTCACCAGCTGCTGACTTCCCAAAGCCCAGCCTGAGGAAAACACACTCCAGAATTCTGACTCCATGTTTACATTTGCCAGCTAATCATCCCAGAAATGCTTAGTTTGACCTTTCATCTCTTTAGTGGATGAACATTACACTCAGGAAGGTTCACAACCTTTTACTGGTGGTGCAGAGCCAGGCTTTAACACCAGCTTCATGTGCTAGGACGGTGTCTCTCACACCACAGCCCAGCAATTCCAAACACGCTCCTATCGGGGCTGTTTGGTGCTGTTATCACTCAGGGCTCTGCAGTCACCTGTCACACGTCCCTCTGCACTGCCCTGCAGAGCCTGGCTGGCCCTGCTCCTGCTGCCCAACTCGTGCTCCCATCCCCTCGGGGCTGCAGCTCCCCACATCTTCTGAGCTTCACCAGGTTGACCAGAGATTCCTGAAATCCCTCTGACCCTTTCCACAGGGATTTAATGGTGTCATTACAGGACACATCACACTGCAGGAGAGACAATATTTTCCTTCGGTACAAGCAGAGCAAGATTTAAACAATAACACAATTTCTTTGCTGCGCTATCCAAAAACATCTCCAAGCAGGAAGAAAAATGCCCAAAGGCCCCAGCGAGGTCCCCTGGACACCACACATCCAAATCTCCGTGGCTGTGGGCTAGGAACCTGCTCTGTGGCTCCTTGGCTCACACTTGGCTTTCAGACCTACCTGGAATTCTCACCCGGGACATGGTAGCAGCGTTTGCAGAGCCTCAATAATGTCCCCGAGCACGAGGGGCCAAGTGACTGCCCGGCAGCCCAACACTAATTTTACTGCTTTCCCTTCCCTGTAATCAGACTCTCCCACTCTAAAAGGAGAGTGGAGATCAACTGTGGGACTATTTAAAGTACAGCCACCAGCACTTGCACTGAAGCAGGTGAAAGCAGAGCTCAAATTTAATTAATCTTTTTCTTTAAGTCAGGCTTGCATTTTACATTTCGTGGAGTGGCGCCTGGTGTCTGGCCAGATTTCTGCTTTCCTGGGCAGCTGCACCTTTCCAGTGTGGTCAGTGGAAGTCAGTCTTCTAAGAGAGACTAAACCTGATCCTTTCTGTGCTGAACCAAAGGTTTAATGAAAATTCCCAATCAGGACAGGGGCTGTGGTTAAGTACAAACCATCTGCTCTCACCTGAGCTGTTCAGAGATTCCTCCTGAGGGAGGGCTCTGTTTGAAAGCCTGGATTTTACCAATAGGGCTCACTTCTTCCCAGATGAATCCAACAAATGAAAGGAAGGTGCAGGGAGTCACAGTTTGATCCTGAGCTTTTCAGGAACTGCCTTTATCAAGTTTTGTGTCATGATGTTGCTCTGATAATCAGTTCTGCATGTGGTGAGCCCTAACCAAGGTGTACCTGACAGAGACCAGCTCTCAGTCCAGCCCAGGGTGGGTCAGGGAACTCCTGCCTTAAGCTGCACCGTGGCTTGGGTCTGCAGAGCAGCTCTCAGGTTGGGAGGCACCTCCTGGCTTCATTTTAAGCAGTTTTTTTCCAGCTTATTGGCTTTGAGGGCTGTACCCTCCTTTAGGGTGTCCTCAAACCTTCTTCAGATCTCACCTGAAGCTGGAAAATACCTCCTGTGTCAAGGAAAAGGACACAATTTGTTGTGATCTGCGTGTTGCCAGGATAACTCTGAGCTTCTGATTCAGATTCCTGGTGGGAAATGGTGGAGCTGAACAGGTCAGGTGGATAAAATAGTTTTGATGTGGAACAGAGTCTTTCCCTGTTTGTTTGTGCTTCAATTCCTGATGGCATTGAAAAACTGCCCTGGAATAGGACAAAGCCTTTGGGCACAGTCTGGCTCTGCTTTAAGGGTGGCTTTGGCCATAGCATTGAAAGGAACAGAAAAACCACCTGGAACAGACATTATTTGCAATAAATTATATAATTAAATGTGCATCCAAGGCGTTCCTGTGCCACATTTTGCAGGAACAGCTATGGAAAGGTCTTGTCCAAGGAGAAGGCTGAACTAGGTGAGAGAGTCACCTGCATAAAATACAGAGCTGGAAATAACAAGCCATGGATTTTGTCCATAGGAATCTCGTGGCACAGCCAGTGAAGTGAGGTGAGCTGAGACCTGGCACAGCATCTCCAGCTGAGACAATTTCCAGAGCATCCAGCAGCTCTCTGGAAGACATGTGCCCACTATTTGATGGGCACAACTTCAGAACATGTTGGGTGACAACTGAGAAATTCTCCAGAATTTAGGGAATTTTTCCCCCACTTCCCTGTTATTCCCCAAGAATATAAATTTCCCTCCCTCCAACCTGCAGAGGTGCAGCACCAGGGATGCTGGTAAAGCTTTGGGCTCCCTCTCATGCTGACAAAGTCTTCAGGTTCTGAATTCTTCTTGTTCTCACCCATCCCCAAGTTTGAGAGTTCCCACACCACGTTTTTGTTTAACTGTTTCATTCAAGGTCCATAAAATTTGGCTCCTGCTTGTTTGCAGTCCCACAAGGACTAAATCCGCCCTTAACCTTCCTGGATACATCAATATCTTGGGATTCATATCTGAAACCAAAAATAACCTTTAAGATACAGAGGTCATCTTCCTCAAGAGAAGAATCTTGATCGTCTCTTGATCCCTCAGCTTTTTTAATCACAGGGTCAGCTTGAGTGGGCTCATGGTGGAAATCTGAGTAAAGCCTGGGCACGCCGTGCTAAAGTTAGATCCAGGGCCTGTGCAAACTCAAGGACTGACACAACCAACCTGTCTTCCCCCTCTTTTTCACCTGGGAAGTGAATGATTCACACCCAGAGGCTTTGGAGGGGCTCTGAACCCCCACACTTTCACCTCTGAGCTGCCCTCCTTCCGCCCAGGTCCGGCCAAGGGAAAATGGTTGGACCTGGCAGGAATTTGGCAGCTTGGGTTATTGGGCAGGATCTTCTCCAGCTTGCCTGGCCTTGCATCCACAGCACAGGGGCAGCTGCCCAAACAGAGGCCACGGGGCAAGATTTTCTAGAAAATGGTTTAAATTCCTGAAGAGGAGGAATATGAACAGAGAGGGGACAGCACAGATCTCCCCAGGGCACTCCTGGCTGTGCTGAGCCTTTGATCAGCTCACCCAGCACTGGGGGAGCTCTCAGCAAATTCTTCTCTCCCCAGGTGGTTCTCAGTCATCCCCTGCACAGATCCCCCCAGGGATGCTGAAATCAGCCTCTGTTCCACATAACAGGTTGTTCCAGGGAAAAAAGACATCGAAGGGAAACCTCCCCAGCAAGCCAAGAACCCCCTGGGTCTTCAGCACCCACCCGAGCTCAGGGTGAGAATCCTCTGGGAACAGGCAGTGACTGCTGGAGCTGCGTGCCCCTGTTCCTGGGGGTCTGTTCTTAAATTCCTGGCACAAACCCCAGGTTGGACTCCAGGTTTCAGATACCTGACACAATGTCTGAGGAGAAATACACTTGAAGCACATTTACTGACTGTGTGGTCTGACACAATTTGCCTTCTTGCAGGAGGAAAGCCAACAGGGAAGTATTTTAGAAGACTGAATCAAACAATTTAAAAGCTTAACAGAGCATGATTTGGGCACAGCAGTAACTTAATAGCTGTTTTTGCCACTGGAATATCAAGTAAAGGAGCTTCCCTCTCCATTTTTTTTTATATAAGTCAGTGTGAGAGACCCCACTGCAAACAGACTTTCAGCAAGATGCACAGGTTGGTGAAGTCATTAACTGGACTCAAGGCCAGTTACCTTGGACCAAGCCTGTGGCAGGTCTCAAGGTCACTCTCACTGCTCATGGATGCTCCAGGGCACATCTGAGATAGAGCTGACCATGCCCCATGACAGAAGTGACAATTGGTGTAAATCCCACCCCACAGACAAAGAGAGGGCACCACAATAAACTTTCTGATCACTCGTGGATCCCGTGCCCAGAACCCAAAGAAAGCAACCAAAGAATTCAAAGTTTATTCTTTAAAAAAGTTATTTAAGAAGCAAAATAATTTACTTCAAACCAAAAGAGATGCATTATTGAAAGCAAATAATTAAACAAAGTAACAACAAATTAGCCCTTGGGTTAAAAGTCCAGATCCCAACATTTCCCAACCGTCCTGGGGGTTACACACAGGCAGACACTCAAGGTTTGGGGTTTTTGAGGAGCACAGACAGCTCAGAATGAGATTCAAACTCCCACTGCTCTCCTTCCCCCACAGGTCTGAGGCTGCTTGAAATCCAGTTCTTAGTCTGAGCTGCACTAAAATCTATGGCAGCTTAAACATCCTGGTTTAAATCCAAAGTCCTACCCAGGACAAGGACAGGATCTGAGCAGGGGACCACGGAGGGGGGACACAAAGAGAATCAACCACAGAGTTCCACTGGGTCCTGGCAGAGCTGTGCTCAGCAACATTTATCACAGTCATTGGCACTTGGAAGTTCTGAACAAGAGCTTTTCCCTTTTTTAATATTTTACCTCAAAGGTTGTTTATGTCTGTTCTGCCCAGTCAAGACAGTGAAATCAGCTTGGCACCAGTGCAGAGTTGTGCTGTTCTAAATAACAATATTTGGACCAAATCTACTAAACCACCTTTTCCAGGACCTTGTGCAAAACCTTCTGTGCTTATCTTCTAAGTAATTTTCCCAAAAGTTTGCAGGGCTTTGTCCTTCCAGTTCTTGGCTGCCACCAAACCCAGAGTTCCCTGTGAGACAGCTGGAAACAAATCACAACCATTCAGTTCACACTCCTGACTAGTACAACACTCTGATGTTGTATTTTTTGTTGGATTTGGAACTACACTGATGGAGATGGGAGTATTACCCATGCAGGTCAGCTCTGCAGCATCCTAAAAACTGGAAAAATCCTAAAAACCCCTCTAA
The DNA here is from genome assembly GCA_020086605.1 of Lanius collurio. NCBI lineage: Eukaryota > Metazoa > Chordata > Aves > Passeriformes > Laniidae > Lanius > Lanius collurio. Next base: position 752,857 of record JACBWW010000062.1, on the reverse strand, counting down.
AGGTTCCAAAGGTGACATTAATAGAGACTCATCCTCACCAGGGCTTTTTCCCTTTTCAGGTTCTATAGAGCCCAAGAGAAAGAGAACAGCAAAGAGAAAGCAGATGCATTTTCCAGTCAGTTCCCACACATTTCTGAGAATTCCCAGCTTTTGGAGCTACAGCTGGTACATTGTAATGACACCCAGGGCATGCTGGGCAGTGTGGAGCATTGCTGTGATGAACCTGCATCCAAATAATTCTCCAGACTCACCACCCAGCCTTCAAACATCAAATGCCAAGGCTCTGAGCAACCCTGCTTGCCAGGAAACAAACGCCTGCATTTCCCAAGAAATCAAACCCCATCCCTGGACCTAGATAATAGAATGTCACTGTCCAACATCCTTATAAACTCCACATTGCTCTTTCCTGCTGGCTCTGCGTGACCAGATGTGCATCCTAGAAGGTTTTTCTCATTTTCCAGGGGTGTTTTTATTAACTGGGCACCCAGGTGTCACACATCTCTTCAGGAGCAGCCACTCATCTGCCACAGGGAAGGCTTTCACAGAACCCTGACAAAGCTTTCTCAGCCCTGGCCGTGCAGTGGTGGCAGCTCTGTCACATTTAACCTGCAGCATGAGATCAGTCATGGGATGGTTTGGGTGGGAAGGGGCCTTAAAACTCATCCAGTCCCACCCCTGCCATGGGCAGGGACACCTCCCACTACCCCAGAGTGCTCCAGCCTGGCCTTGGACACTGCCAGGGATGGGGCAGCCACAGCTGCTCTGGGCAACATCAAACAAGCTGAACCCAAGCCACAGCCAATGGTCCCCACAATTCTGCCCACCACTGTGTGTATGGTGCTGGAAAATAATATTTTATGTTAAAATTTTTGTGGGTTTAATTCTTATCAGTGTCACATCAGTCGAAGTTAAAATAAACTGAGAAAAGTATTTATAAGGATTATCACAGATAAAGAAAATGTGATGCAGACTGAGTCTCTTAATTCCCAGAAGAGAATTAAGGATGTAAGTAGTGAAGGAAGCAATATTAAAAGGAAAACATTCCTCTCTCTCTGTTTACTGATTTCTAATGTCCACTTGAAGCTGAGCACTCCAAATTAAGATGTGTGACTGACATAACAAACCGAAAGGGAGCCTCCTGCAATTCCCTGCTCCGCTGGTCTGGCACTGACCAAATGCTCCCTCTGTTGGCTGAAGGCTCCTTCCTCCCCATCAGAGGAGCTGGGAATTCTGCTCTCCTGCCTGAGCACACGGAGCAGAACCCAATTCCAGCAGCACAAGGAGCAGGGAAGGACAGGGCATTCCAAGGGGCACTGGAGGTTTCACAGCAGTGACCACACCTGGGCACCCCAGGTAACGGGGGGAGGATGTTTTGTTCTGGGAAGAACTCGCTCAGCTCACAATTCCCTCAGCTGGAGGCTGTCAGAAGGAGCCCAGAATTGCCATGCCTGTCCCACACCTTCTCTGAAGCCATCACTGAACTCATTTCCTTCCTCATTTTGCAGGGATGCTGCAATCAGAAGCTGGCTCAGGTGTCTGTGGCAGCTCTCGGCCTCCTCCCCTCCAGCACAGAATCCCAGAATGGTTTGGGTTGGAAAGGACATTAAAACTCATCTCATTCCAGCCCCTGCCATGGGCAGGGACACCTTCCACCATCCCACCTTCCTCCAAGCCCCGTCCAGCCTGGCCTTGGACACTTCCAGGGATGGGGCAGCCACTTTCTGCACCCCTGACAGAGTCACCCCAACCCCCCACACTCCTCCCCTGACAAGGAAACTCCAACTACATTTTACAGTCTAGAGACATTTTGAAGAGACTCTTTACAGTGTGTGGTAAGAAAATAATTCAGAATAAACAGTTTGCAAGTTACAGAGAGAGCTGAATAGCAGCTGTCCAAAGCAACCTCCAGTTACCAGATTAATTAGTGAGAAGCTGCCCAGAAATGTTGGCAGTTCATGTTAAAAATGAACAGCTGACAGGTTTGGTCCAACTTGGAAGAGATCTGAATGCTGCAGGAAAACAATACAGAATATAAACTGTTCCACCCACAAAGAAAGTAAAACACAGATGCAGTGTGTCCCCTCCCTTGTCCAAGAGTCTCACAAGTTGCCTGCTGGACCTTCCAGGCCCCAAATTCCTGCTGGAGGATCCTGTCAGGCACAGATCACCCACACCACACTTGCCTGCTTGAGACAATGAGCTCCCAAGAAATTCCAGTCCTTGGGGTTTTCCTCAACCCAAGGGACAACTTCAAATCTTCTTAGCAAACAGGCACTTAGTTAGGAAAGGTTTTCCTTTTTATTACAGAAATGGAGGATCAGGTAGGTGGCACTCCTGGCACTGGAGATGTTGCACTTTGCTGTACAGGTGCACAGAGAGCAGACACCCATCTGAGAGGGGACAGGGGCACTCCTGGTGGCACAACCCCATGTGACATTACTGTGCCACTCCTCTGACAGCACTGCACGGAATCCAACAGACAGGGGACACACAGCACTTCTAGCTTTTACTCTAGAGGTAAAGTGTCATCTTTTTCACAGCATTTAGTCTCTATAGTTCACTTTTGTGACTGGTTTTCTTCTTGAACAAACCCAGGTAACACAGTGAGAAAAGAATCCCAGCACATCCAGAGATGCTGCTGCTCTGTGAGCTGAGCAGGGAGGTAGATGCCATGGATGTTCTCTTCAGATGGAGCACGGAAAAGGACCTTGTGCTAATTAACTCTGGTGCCCAGAGTCTGTCACTGGCACCAAAACACTGCAGGGCATCAGCAGGAGAGGCAGCACAGATCGAGGCTCGTCCAGCAGCTGCACCTGAACCACGTTTTCTTGGCATCTAGAACAGAAAGGCACCTGCAATTAGCACTAATTAGCTCTGTCCCCACTCTGGGGTGGGTGTGCAGTGAAGCAGTGCCAGTCCTGAGCTGGTCCATCTGTTTTCACAGTCATGAGCATCATCTTTTAGGGAACTGCTGAAAGGAATTTCACTCAGTTGGGAACTCAAATTCCATTACTTGCACCACTTTATTTGGTTAATCCTGGAATGAGCACGTTCCAGGGGAACACAGCTCGAGGGAAGCTGTGCTGGAGTCAATCACTCAGCAGCACAACTGTGCACAGCCCTCTTTCAAGGTGCTTCTTCAGAAATTACACATTCTCCAACAGCCCAAATGGTTTCCCAAAGGAAGGAGATGGAAAGGAATTATACAGAAAATCACACCATTGAAATCAGTAGAAATCATGGAATGTTTTGGGTTGGAAGCAACCTTAAAGATCATCTTGTTCCACCCACCCATCAGCCAAAAGGGTGATGTGAATGAAGATTCCTCTTCTTAAGCTTTGTCACCAACTTAGAGGGGAATTATGCTTTTTTGAGAATTAATACATTGCAGGACCCAAATCTCTGGGAATCAATAAGTTGTGTAATAGGAGAAAACCCCACCTACAGCAAGCAGCATCTCTAAGCCACAGGTAGCAACTGCTGGAAGGACAGGGACAAGAAACCAGTGGAGAAGTGGAATTGCAGCTCACCTTTTCACATGACCAGGCAGGACAGTCCCATGCAGCCCTGGTTCCCATCCTCGCTGCTGTTGAGCTTCTTCATCCGGTACTGCCGGATCTCTCTCACCAGAGTGTAAAAAGCATCTTCCACACCCTGAAGGCAAACACAAGGTCAGGGATTTCCTTCCCTAAAGCTTTTGAAATCACTGATCTGTCCATGCCAGAACCCCTGAATGGATTTGAGAGACACAATTCTATAGGAAGAGCAGCACCCAGCTCATCCCATGGCTCACAAGAGGATGAAACTCCCACTGATGCCCCAAACCCTCTCCTTCACAGTCCTGACTCCTCCTGGGGAAACAACCATTAAAACAAACATGGAAACCTGTATCTGAAGGAGGTCCCATCAAGGAAACAAGCTACTCCTTGCCTAATCAGCTCCATTTCAGAATTCTTAGAATTCAATTGTTTAGGATTTTCTGGCTGTTGTTCAATAATTGCACCTTCCCTGCTCCGTTCCCCTGGCTGGACACGGCCACGTGGCCAAGGAGGCTTTGGAGAAGCCCATTAGTCCAGTCTGGGGAATTCTGTCTGCAAACATAATCTGCTAATTGGCTTTCATTAAGGAGCCAAGAGAGCTGAGCAGGTCTGGGGTGAGCGAGCTCAGCCTCTGGCACTCCCCAGTGAGAGCAGCTGAAACTCTGCTGCTCCTCCTGCCAGCCCTGAATGATGCTAGAATTGGCTGGAATCAGTTTTTTAACCTAATTTGAAGCAGTATAAAGAAGGAGGGTTTCTTTTTGTACTGTGTGTTCTGTGAGACTTTATAATAAGGTATTTATTTATTGTAACTAAAATGTGATTTTTATTTAATATGTAGTATTATTTTTTTAGAATTATTTTGCAGGCATTTGTTTCTCATTGGGAGTTTTTAATGGTTTTGGAGGTTTAATAAGAGGGGTTTTTGGTGGTTGTATTTATTGAATGTTTCAGTATTAAAGGTGGGGTTTTGTAACTTTTTTTGGGGGGCATGTGCTATTGCTTCTTATTACATAATTTTCCACAAAACCACTGTCAGTCTCTTTATATTTACTAGTTTTAGTTATATTTATTATTTTGAATATTATTTTTCTTAGTTAGCTTTTAAGTTTTATTTAGAAACTTCAGAGGAGTTGAAATGTTTTTATTCTCTATGTAATTTATCAGCATGACCCACTTGAAAGGAAGTCAGGACGAGTCTGAAGTGATTCCTGTGCTGGCCCAACCCAGAACTCTTTCAAGCTAAGAGTGAGTGGGGAAATGAAAGCTAAAAACTGTAAAGGGGTTGAAAAATGCTTTTCCTGTAAAGAAGGCAAAAGCACATGGAAAAATGTCATTCCTGCATTTCCCAGAAGAAGTCAGACCCTGGGGGAGCCCCTCACCTGTCTCGTTTTTGCAGAGGTCTCTATGAAGGGGATTCCATAGCTTTTTGCCAATTCTTGGGCCTGTTTTGTGTCCACTGTTCTCGTGGGCAGATCACACTTGTTCCCCACCAGCACCATGGGCACATCATCCGAGTCCTTCACTCTCTTGATCTGTTCTCTTTAGGAAGACAAATTTGGGGGAAAAAAAAAAAGTTAGGAACTATTTTCTAAATATAAAAACTGGTTTAGTTCAATACTCAAACATATTCAAACATTAAAGCTGAGCACAACCTCAGGGGTCAGGGGGATGGCCAAGCACTTTGTGCACTTCATTTTCTGTCCATGGATAACTCCACTCTCTATTTCTCACCCATTTTCCCAGAGATGCCATTCTGCAGCTGTAAATGGCATCTGATCACAGAATCCCAGACCAGCTGGGCTTGGAAGGGACCTCTGCAGATCACCCAGTCCAACCCCCTGCCAAGGCAAGATCACCTGGAGCAGGAGACACAGGAACACATTCAGGTGGGTTTGGGGTGTCTCCAGAGAGGGAGATTCCACAACCTCCCTGGGCAGCAGTTCCAGGGCTCTGCCACCCTCCATGGAAAGAAGTTTTTCCTCATGTTGAGGTGGAACTTCTTGTGGTTCAGTTTATGGCCATTGCTCTTTGTCCTATTGCTGGGCACCACAGAAAAGTGTCTGACACTGTTCTCCTGGCACCCCTTGGAGACATTTGTATGGATTGATGATATCAACAACACAACAACCCTAAAAACTGTCCCAGTCTTAACTGACTAAAGATGGTGCTGAGGCCCTGGCACAGGCTGCCCAGAGGAGCTGTGGCTGCCCCATCCCTGGAAGTGTCCAAGGGCTTGGAGCAGCCCAGGACAGTGGAAGGTGTCCCTGCCCATGGCAGGGGGTGGCACTGGGTGAGCTTTGAAGTCTCTTCCAACCCACCCCTGTCTGTGATTCTATCTTCTGGCACAGAACAGTGACAGAACTTCCCGAAAGAACAGAGAGATTCCATATTTGTCTGTTATTGAGCCTTCACTGAGTCACTTCACTGCTCCATTCTGCCAATGTCCCTGTCCCCGTGCTCGCTGCCCGTGGGGCAGCCCCAGCTGTACCTGTAGAGGTTGATGTCGGCGAAGGATTTGCTGTTGTTGATGGCAAACACGCAGAGGAAGCCTTCCCCTGTCCTCATGTACTGGTCCCTCATGGCACTGTACTCCTCCTGCCCCGCCGTGTCCAGGATGTCCAGCAGGCACGTCTCGCCATCGATCACCACCTGCTTCCTGTACGAGTCCTGCAACACACGGCACCTGGGAGTGAGCTCTGCGCTGCTCCTGCCCACCCCGGGGTACAGGGGTGACAAATAAAAATAATAAAAATGCGAGTAGGAGTGAGAGAGGAGCTTTTCCAGCCGTTCTAGAGCAGCTGTGGCTGCCCCTGGATCCCTGTAAGTGTCCAAGGCCAGGTTGGACGGGGTTTGGAGCAGCCTGGGACAGTGGGAGGTGTCCCTGCCATGGCAGGGGTGGGATGAGATGAGGTTTAAGGTCCCTTCTAACCCAAACTTGTCTGGACTTTGTGATTCTCATCCACGTCTGATGAAAAACTACCAGTATCTAAAACTATGATATTTTTAATATTACCCAAACAATCACATTTTAAACCATACTCAAACAATCACATTTTAAATGAGACTCTAAGCCCTCTCATCCTTTGTTACAAAACACAGAACTCCTGTTGCTTTAAAGAAAACCCTCAATATGAGAAGAAAAAAAAAAAGAGTATCATAAATACGCTCACTGTGAGCAGAACCTACGCCCCGCACAGACCCGTGAGGGCCTTTTTGCTTTGCCTTTGGCCGCTTTAGGAAGCCCGAGGCAGAACGGGGAGGAACCGCTCCCAGAGCCGCGGGCCGGGCTGGGCTGCAGGGACCTCGCGGCGCCTCCACTCCCGCCCGGCACGGGCAGAGCCCCCGGCACAGGAGAGTTCTCCGGGCAGTTCTCTGGAGACTTCTCCTTCCCCCGCGTCCCTCATCCCGCGGCTCGGAGCCCGCACCGGGTCCCGCACCCGCGGCCCCGCGCACCTCGATGGTGGGGTCGTACTCGTCCACGAAGTGGTTCTGGATGAGCTGGATGGTCAGCGCGCTCTTGCCCACGCCGCCGGCGCCCACCACGACCAGCTTGTACTCGGTCATGGCCCCGCGGCCTCGCCGGGCCCGGCCCGGCCCCGCCGCCGCCGCCGCCGCCCCGCGATCGCCCCGCGCCGCTTCCGCCTCCCGCCCGCGCGTCACCGCCCGCGCCGCTTCCGCACACGCGACACGGGCGCGACACGGCAGGGACACGGCAGGGACACGGCAGGGACAGGGGAGGGACACGGCAGGGACAGGGCAGGGACACGGGAGAGACACGGGAGGGACACGGCAGGGACAGGGCAGGGATAGGGCAGGGACACGGGATGGGCACGGCAGGGACAGGGGAGGGATACGGGAGGGACAGGGGAGGGACACGGCAGGGACAGGGGAGGGACACGGCGGCTCCGAACCGGCAACAGCACCGAGCCCGAACCACGCGGCTTTAAACGGGGAAGGGCACCGAGCCCGCGGCCGGGGGGGCTTTAGAGGGGGAACGACAGCACAGGCGAACCACGGCGCTTGAAAGAGGGAACGACACCGACCCCGCATCCCGGGGCTTTAAACGGGGAACGATGGGGAACCTGGAGCCTGTAGTTTCTAAAGTGGGAATGACACCGAACCCCTCGAGATTTGAAAAGGGGTTTAAGTCAAACTTTGTACTTATTAAAGAAGTTGTTAATGAGGAGCTGCAGCTGGGCAGCTCTGGGTGAGTAACGGCATCGGAGCATTGAGCACTCGGCTGATCTTACAAGGATAAGAGACCACAATGCCGAGAGGAAGGGGCTGTGTGGCTCTGAGGCACCAGGAGTGGGCAGGAACTGGGGGAAGGGAATTCCAGCAGTGGGCATCACAAACACCGACCCACTGACCCTCTACTGCAAACAGACCCCAGCCTCAAACGGAGAGAACTGCACCTGGGCAGTGATGAGCACGGGGAGAGAGAACTCATAAAGAGGGGCTTGGATACTAATTAAAAGTTATGTAATTTGTAATTGAGGAATGTTCTTGTGTTTGGTATAATGTACAAATAACGTAAAGTGTTGATGAGGGGGAGCCTTTCAGGCCAAGCTCCCTTCTTTGTGCAAACTGGAATAAAACACAGAAATCCCTCAGGGTGGTGTGGGAATTGGGAGCTGCCACGAGCCCACGATGGGGACAACACAGGCCTAACACAGCCCCCACTGGGGAAAGAAGAGGCTGAGCATAGCAAGGCTTTTTTCAAAATCAGTAAAACTTTATTCTATTTCCATTCTTTGCCATTAACAGAAAAAAAATTGGAGAAAGCAATGTTTTGTTTTACAAAGATAATGCATCTCCCAGAGAAGAAAACCCTAAATTGAGAATAGAGGTAACATGGAAAAAAAAAAAAACCAAACAACCAAAAAAAAAAAAAAACAAAAAACACAAAAAACCCAAAATAAAAAAAAACCAACCAAAACAAAACAAAAAAAAATAACCAAAAGAAAAAAAAAAAAAAACAAAAAGAAAAACCAAAAAATCCAAACCACAGTACTGCCCTCTATTCCAAAAAGTAACTCCTGATCTTTTTGGTTAAAGTAATACTTAGACCAATCATTCCGTTTTCTTGCTTGATAAAGCATGACTGGGGAAATGGAGGGAGGGGAGCAGGGGAGGGGAGAAAAAAAAATCCAAAACAAAAAACAAAAAAAAACCCCAAAAAACAAAAAAAAATAAAAAACCAAAATAACCAAAAAAAAAAATAAAAGCACACAGACATCAACTATTCACCTTGATGAAAGTCTCAATACAGCTATGGAAAGCCTAAGTATTTATTCTCTTACAGTACACTGGGTGTCGGCTGCAAAAAGAACAAAAAAAATGTATCCACTTCAGGCACAACTTCTTTCTTTTTAAATTTAAATCAGTAAAAGAAACTGGGTTTAGAAGCTGCAGTGTTCTAAGCAGCAGCAGATTTGTGCATTGTTTTAAATATATTTAAATTACCACACTGATGGCACACCTCAGCCTTATGAAATTCTGCACTGTCTGTTCCAGAACACTACAAAATCCACCGACCCTGGGAGAGACTTGCACTGAGCTCTAAGGACTGGCTAAAGGAGTCAAGTTAAATGAACTAGGAAAACACTGTAACATTTGGCCATCAACTCAAGGTATCTGAATGTCTGTAGAGATCTGATATAAACTGAACTTATTCCACCCTCACATGGTCCTCAGAATTTGAGCAGAGTGAGCTGAAGTGAGTCTTCCCTTCCACTCAGGAGGGAAGACAATGCAACTGAGCACTAAGGCATAATAAACCTTGGCCAAAAACAAGGATAAAGCATAGTAACTGTAGTGCAGAATTCCACAAGGTCTGCCCGAGCAGAGCTGTCTATGTTTACTCACAGAGGCAATGGAGATTGCAGTTACCAGTTGCGTTAAATGCACCATTCAAAACAAGCTTCTAAAATGTGATACTATAAGGCGCCACCTTAAAGTTCTCCAGAATGCAACTGTGCAGAAATTTAAAATGGTTTTGTAAATTGAATTTTAAACATAACATGAGAAGGTGTTAAAACTGGTGGAATAGCTTCTGAGAATTTGGAGGAAGGGATGAACAGGGAGATATTCAGTACCCTTCGCCAGCCCCACCGCGCGGCCCAACGTCGCCGTGGGGTTGGGATCAGTCTATAACACCAGCCTGGCGGATCTTTCTCTCTGCACCAAATCCCTGCAAGGAAAGCAGAACAAACTTTTAGCTCCAGCACCACAGAATCATGAAATCATTTAGACTGGCAAAGAGCTTTAAGATTGTCAAGTCCAACTGTGAACCAGGCAATGCCACTGGGCTTTGAGGCAGAGCCTGATCTGTTCCACCCAAGCAGCACCTTTCTAATTAGTCATGTTTGTCTTCAGAAACAGAGACAGCAACAAAACAGGTTCTGTGGGGTGTTCTTTGTAGTCCAAAACACTTCAGAGATTCCAGACACTTCTCTCCTCCTGCTTATCAAGAGGTGGCAGAATTTTGTGTGAAAGCCGTGTCTGGGTAAATGGATTTCACTTGCTACCTCTGAGATTTATAAATGAAAAGCAAACTAAGGCAGATGAGAAATCACAACAGAAAGGCTCCAACACAGGCAGCAGTGGGTTGCTTCTCTCCTGTGTGTGCCTCTGAAACCACAGCACACACCACTGGCACAGGGCACAGCACTGTGCACAACCCACCCCCCCAGCAGGCCAGGAGTCCACTACAGAACGAAGGAGACACCAGGAGCCAACAGCTCCGGCCCCCAGCAGAGGCAGCAGCGTGGTGTTAGCACAGCCAAGCAGCCCCTGCAGCGAGTGGTGCTGCCCTGGCTGTACCTTTGAGTTGTCGGGGCCGCGGGGCTGGCGGAGCACCGTGAGCCGCGGGGCGTTGGCATCGTCCAGGTTGATGCTCTTTAAACGGTTCACGAGTCTATCGGGACGCGGAGCAGCCACGGCCTTGGCGCCTTCGCTGCAAGAGAGCACACACAGGGCACTGTCACCTCCCGAGCTGGGCAAGGCACCCCAGGCTTCTGGAGTCCTTGACTACAGTCAGGTATGGCAGTCAGACTGCAGAATTGATGCAGTGTGACAGCAGACCGGGCTGACAGCCTGTCCCTGCTCCAAACCTTACTCTCACATAGGACTCTGCACCAGCAGGAGCTCAGTGCTCTCCAGAGGGTGTTCTTTAGGCAGCAGAGGTGCTGTACTTACTCTCATGCACACCTAGCCAGTGTTTCCTACATTTCTATTGCCCAGAGAAGCTGTGGCTGCCAATCCCTGGGAGTGTTCATGGCCAGGTCACACAGGGCTTGGAGCAATGTGGGATGGTGCAAGGTGTTCCTGCCCACAGCAGGGGTAGAATGAGATGGTTTTTGAGTTGCCTTCCAACCCAACCCATTCTGTGACTGTGTGATTTAACTGCACTAAGAAAGGCTTGCAAGTTGCCAGTATGTCATGGCAGAGCATTAACATCTCTGAAGACGATGGGAACACAGAATTTTGAGACAAAATCATCAGCTTTCTGTTACTGCTGAAGTGCTATCTCAAGCTTAAACAAAATACAAATTAGGCAATTTTCTTCAAGTGTGTAAACAGTTAAAAATACTCCAAACCCATGACTTGTAAGAAACACCATGCCAAAAAGAAAAAGTCTCTAACAACAGAGTTTTCTATTTAAAAATTAAAGCTGCTCTTCAACAATCAGGTGGCAGCACTGTGGAACATGCTGGCCAGAGTCCAGCACCCACACAGGAAAACCATCAGGTTTCCTTATCGTTAACTTCTACTTGCATGGCTGTATCCAAATTCCTGCTACAGGGGGAGTTTAAGAATAGATTAAAAAGAGAACAAGCCATCTGTAATTAGGAAGAGCTGGAGTGCTGCTGCTGCCTTCACTGGATCCCATCTAGGAGCTGGGAACTCTCAAGTGCAGCTCTCCCTGGAGCCAGCTGGAACCCAGAGCTCCTATTCCAGGAACACCCAGCTGAGGCAGGCACAGCCTGCAGGGCTCTGCTGGGATGCAGACACCGTGCCAGGGTCAATCCCCCCAACCCCAAAGCCTCACCAGACACGCCACACGTTACAGGCACTGCATTTTCCTGTGCGCTGGTTCAGGATTACAGAGAACTCCACTTCATCCCCAGCCTGGAGCTCCACACCATCCTGGACTTCTTTGACATGGAAGAAGAGCTTTTTGCTGTCACCAACTTCATAGTTAATGAAACCAAACTGAAAAGCAACACATCACAAGGTTACTGATTTGCTCTGCATCCGGACAGATGCAGTAACTTAATTCATCACTGCAGTTTAACTGCTTTTAAGTAAAACTCCCAAAACTGTGGTGCCTAACAGAAGTAGAAATGCAATTTCTACAGTGATCAGAACATTCTCTCTAGAAACAACACTTCTGGAAATCCAAGCACTCTTCCAGGCATTGTAAAGTCACATTTAAATCCTGAAGTCTACAGACTAAGTTCTGAAAACTGCCCAAGTCCTGGCAGCTGTGTTAAACAAAGAAGAGCAGTGCCCTAAGCTCTGAGATTCCACCCTGAAGCCACTGCAGCAACCACTCAATTTTTGGCCTGTCACTGGGGTAAGAAGCCATTTACTTCTATTTTCCTTTCTACTCATGTATAAACCAGGAATACTCATCCAGCCTCTCCATAAATGACTGGAGATTAGTGCTGCACAATATCTATAAAAACAGAAAGCAATTGCAGCATTTAACTTTTTAATCATTCCAAGATGCAACAAGGACAAAGAGCAGCCTTTGCATTTCAGGTGGGCTGCAATCACTGACTGCTCAATGCTGTGAAGAAGCTTCTTCCAGAAGCAGAGCATGGGCATATTTTGTTTTTCTGAACACTTTTATAACAACCCGTTCAGCAGAAACCAGCACTTTCTAGGACATTTCAAACCCAAATCTTCAGAATTAACTGCTGCCCAGCAGTTCTGATGTTTCAACACCAAACCAGGCTCTGAGCTCACTTTTACTCAAGTCATTAAAGCAGCACATGGGTTACACACACCTGTCCCCTAGAGCTGGAGTCCAGAGCAATCCACTTGAGCACAGCTCCCCAAATTCCAGTGCTGAAGTAGCTCTCAGTTGCTCTGTGCCAGCTGGAGCAGTTACTCCCTATGCCCACAGCCCTGGTGCTCACAGTCACTCACCTGGTCCTTGACACACTCCACGGTGGCCCTGCGGAACGGGGTGATGTTCACAGCCATCGTCTGCCCGTTCTGACCCAGCACACACAGCTGGAACTTTACTGTCTCCCCCTTCTGCAGACAGTCACCTTTGTTGGCCATGCCAACAATTCCAAAGGGATAGACCTCTCCTTTCATCTCACCTGGGGGAGAAAGCATGAGACAGAACTGAGAGGCCTTTCCCACCTGATTTCAGATTTCCAATATTACAAATGCTGCTTTTACAGTCAGCTCAGCAGTGTGGATACAGTTTGTAGTGTGAATAAAATCTTCAACATCTCTATTTACACTGCATTCAACTTGTGCTCTTGTGAAAGGAACACTTAATTAAGAGGAACCAATCTTACCATCCTCCATGACTTCAATCATGCCCTGGTACTCTGTCTGTGTGGGATCTACACTCCTCAAGGGACGAATTACTTTACCAGAGTAAACAGTTGGATCAGCTTCTTCAGTGATACCATTCACTGAAAAGAGACAGAGTACAAGAACAGGATGTTTTAATCATAGTTTATTTTAAAATTGATTTAAATAAGTGATTCAGATTGAGCAAGAGTCAACATTTTGCACTGCATGACATCGAATCAAAATCACACTGACATTTCATACATGGAAGTAAAGAAATTTTCCTCAAGAAACTTAAGGTCATGATTTGCTTTTCAAGCTTCAAAGCGTTTCACCTCTCTTTCACTGCATTCCCTACTCTCTTTAATCATCCAATAATTAAAGTATGCATTCCCCCATCCCCAAGTCCTTAATACCCTCCCTGATGTGCCCTCCTCCTGCAACCTTTCCCCTGTGAGGAACAGCACAATTAGTGCAGGTACTGATCTGGCCAGTTCTGCCACTCAGCCTCTCCTTATAGCCCCAAGTGAGGACTAAAGATCCAAAGAACTGCTACTGTGCACAGAACTGTTGGTCTGTGCTTGTCTCAGGTAACACAGGCAGCAGCTTCCAGAAATACAGTGACCATCCCACACAGAGCCATCCTCCTGCTCTCAGCTCCAACTGCAAATGGGTCATTAACAAACTTTACCCCTCAGCACATGCCAGGAGCCCTGCAGGCAGAAAACACCAGGTACAGCCTTACCTGCATGTGTTTTGTTCACTTTCTCTGCACTAACTTTGTTTCCTTTGCCTTTTGACAAGCTGTATTCCACAGTGTCTCCAAGTTCCAGGCTATCAATATCACCACAATATTCACTGCAAGAACAGAATGATAAACAGTTCTCCGTTATTTACATGACAGTAGTGATGCTCACCCAACATCCACATCAGTTATCAGAAATTATTTGAATCCCTCAGCATTTCACAAGGAATCCTCATTCAGAAAAGTGAAGCATTTCAAATACAGAACACAACAGGATTTCTTGGCCTGGGATTCAGAGGCACAGAACACCAGGACTGCTGACTAACAGAAAAGCCTGAACCAGTCCAGCAGAGATGATAAATGAAACAGTAGATATCTAAGCATATTCTGTGTGTGTGTAAAGTGCAAATGGGTTTAACACTCAACCCAACAAAACTCTACACCCTCCCACTCCCACCCAAACAGACACACAATCAAATAATAAAACTGTCATTCACCTGTAGTGGAAGAAGATCTCCTTATCATGATTGGCTGTTTCAATAAACCCAAAGTTATCTTTCAGGGCTGCCACGTATCCCAAGAGCCTCTTGGAGCTGTAGTTGCGTCCCAGCATCCTGACAGAAACAGCCGTCTGCAGCCCAGTCCTCTTCACTTCACACACACAGAACTCAACCTGGTGAAGAGCTGAGAATCAATACCAGATCGAAAAATGCAAAGAAAACATCGATCACCAACAAAAAAAACCCCAAACTAACTAATTTTGAAGCTGTGTAGCTCTGCAGCAGTACTCTCCAGGAAAGTCATTTCCTAGTCACTACTTTCCCATAGCCACGCCAGCCACTGACACTCCTACATTCCAGGGATCACACCTGGGATACCTGCAAGGCAAGCCAGCCTCCAGCACTCAGCTTTTCACCCCTTAACCATGGGCATCACCTCCTTTCCCTACACTGCTCACCCGTGGCCCACAGTGGGATGAGTCTCGCTTCACTCCTTGTTTCAGTTTTTAGAAACAATAACCAGTAACTAAAATGGCTCCTGACAGTTTTCTTGCTCTTTCTGATCTCCAAGCTTTTTCCCTTTCCATTGTCTCTCAGGCCAATATGCTCATGAGGGAATATTCTCCCTCTTCAAAATCCATCTCAGTCTCCATGCTCTTATTATGCTCAATTAATTTCCTCTTGACAAGCAGTGTCCACTTAGTGATAAAAGTTCTTTATTTAAAAAGCATAATTTACACAGTAAGACACTATTTTCTTCTATAAATCACCAGGCTGGAGGGTATTTTTCACTTATACAGAAGATTGACCCATTTAAACACAACATTCCAGGTAATATTACACAAATTGTCCTCCATTTGTTCCAAGTAAAGGCGAAGAGAAGCTCACACCCCAGGAACAGTATTTCCCAACAGTACACTTAATTATCTTGCCTTATCTCCTATCTGGGGATTAGTAGATCCTTCCACATCCTTGGCCTGATAAGGAATGGTCAGTTTTACTCCACAGTCGTCATACACAATTATTCCATCCTCAGCTTCCTGAAAACAAGAGGTCAGAATTCAGCAATCAGTGCCTCTTTATGAACAGTTTCCTACCCACAGTTCAGGCATTGCTCACTGGAGTCTCAGTGGTTTTACAGTAACTGCTCAAAACCACAACCAAACTCTGGGTAAGGAGCTTTAAGGGATGCCAGATAGTATTTTAAAAGGCAATGAAGTATTGTCACCAGTTCCAGGAAGAATTTACTGGAACTTTCAGGTATTCTGACATTGTTTAAAGCAGCATAACAAAACAGTAAGAGGTCCTCCCCATGAAACTTAATCTTTAATAATTCTAACTAGAATCCTATGCAGTGGGAGTTAGAAAGAAGTTCCTGGGAATTATCCTCAACAACAGAATGATCATTTAGTGATTATTAACAGTACTTCTATTATCTTGTTCAGAGAAGTTTTCACTGCCTGCTTTTATCAGCTGTAGTTCACATCTATGCAGAATAAACAGTGCCTCAAACTCATCTGAATTAGAGATTTTAAGGAAGCAGCTTCAGTCTGTAATGGCAGGAATGCAGAACAGATATTCACAAGCAGAAGAGCAGCATTACCTTCTCTTTGCCTTTATTTGGGCTAGTGGCTTTGGCTGGAGTGGCTTCTTTGTCTATAGTGCCCACAAAACGATGCTCTGACTGGGTGTGGAAAGAAACCGTGCCCTTGGGAAGCTTTTTAATCCTTATGGCATGGTTCCTTTGGGCAGACAGCATATCCTGGAAAAGAAATCCATCAGGTTATAGACACACTGTGCATCATTTCTTTAAATGCTGAGATTTTATAGGAGTATTAATCCCACTTACAGGAACGACGGTGAACTCTACTTCATCAGAAATATGGAGCTGATTTCCATCCATGATCTCACTGAAGTGGAAGAACATCCGAGCATCCCTGTCCACACACTTAATGAAGCCAAAGCCATCCCTCATGGCTGCAATCACACCCTAGAACAGCCAAACCAACAATTACAGTTTTATCCCTGGTATGTGACATCTGTCTGCAGCTGCTCCACATGTCAGGAGTTGGCAGGAAAGCCTGAATCCTGGGAAAATACTTGGTTTAAACAATGTCCTTCCTTTTAAATCCTGGTGCCCACAGCCCTGGTCAACCTGAAATGCAGACAAGTTCTTCCCATCTCATTCCTGAAGTTAACTCATGATGAAGAGTGGAGAATATTAATTTAAGCCACTAACAAGGATTGAAGTTGAGGAATCTGCCAGTACCACTACACAGAGCACACAGTGGGGCAGCTCTGCAAACACTGTTATCATCTGCAGGAGTGCACAAATCATACAAACACACTCTATACATACAACTACCTATAAAAACAAGAAATAAAAATCAGTGCTCAGACAGAAGTTTAAGAGAAAAACCACCAGATTTCCAGACACAAATGAAGGAATTATAAAGAAGCTGTTAAACAAGACTCCCACACCTGCTGGGTGTGTGTTATGGGAACATACTCCCATGTTACACAGGAGTTCAGTAGCCTTCCTGCTAACCACTAGAAATGGAATGCTGAATGATAAACAGAATATACTGTCCAAAACCCCAAACCTTAGTAACACATCCTGCCAGAATTAAGAATATTAATTCATTAACATATTCCCTTCAGCCCAGTTATTACAGAGTTTAGCAAGTCTCAGGACAAGCTTAGAGGATCTGAATGACAGTGCAAAGGTACATTCTTCTCTTAAACAGCTTTCACAAACTCCAGCAAACCAGCCAACCTTCCTAGAAGCTGCCAACATTTGTCACCCCAATGACAGCTCAACTCAGGCAGGCAGAAGTGTATAGCCAGAATAGAAATATGAGAAGTCTGTAAGAGAGAAACCCCAAATCTCCAAGGCTGAAGTCAAACTCGGGGTTTTTTTACAGCCAAGGGTCCCTAATTCACAGCACACTGATGTGACAACACTGTAATTGAACTCCAAACTGCAAAGGAAGGCAAAGATACAGTCTAGTTGGAACAGAACCAACATTCCAAACTACAGGAATTAAAGATATTCTGTAATACTCATTAGTACATCCATCTTAGTGCCTGTAATCCACAAAGTTTCTTGTACTGAGAGAACTCTGCTCTCTACCATCTTCCTGCTTGACCCTCAGACAGAGATTGGCCAAAAAACTTGAAATTCAAAAGCTGCTCGCAGTGCCTCCTCCAATTATTTACACTTTTCACTACCTGAACCAGGGTCTTCCAGTTTTCCTAAGGAACATGAGTGTTTACCTACTTAGACTCAAGTATGTGAATTTTAAACAATCAGTTCAAGACTACATTACTGTCTGCTATAACCAGCCAGCAATCTCCTCCAAGAAAGCCAGTTAACGTCTAATTTCCTAATATAATTTCATTTAGATGTCAGAAAATAGTTGAGATTTTATTCTTCTAAGGCAAAGATGCAGAGCATTAATTCTGAATTTTCTACTTTGTCTGCACTGCAGACCTGAGAGCTGGATTTCAGAGCAGGCAATGGAACACACCAGTGATTTTTATATCTATTGTAGAAAACACCCCCACCTCATGTTTTACTTTCATTTCCCCTCAAGAATTAGAAATGTTTGGAGCTGGATACTTGCCATTTCCCTGGTTTCATTAGTAAACTGGAAAGTGTTGGGGAGAACCTCAATGTTGGTGGCTCGTTCCAGTTTGTCGCGCCTGTCCGTGGAAATGTTGAACCGAACGTGGTCACTCTCCAGCAAAGTCACCTTGGATTTTGTGTCCTTGTCTCCAAAGGGAAGCTCTTTAGGAATCACAAAGTCCACTTTGATGCGGCCGGGTAATGGATCACTCTGGGGACAGAAAACCCAGAGGGAAGGGTGAGTTCAGCTGCAAGGCTCAGCACAGCTGCCAACAGCACAAGTGTTTCTGCCAAATCCTGCTGCACTCAGGCTCTGCTCCATTTCCACCACTCCTCATCTGCAATTTGCCAAATGCAAGGTGGCTTTTGGAGCTGTTGGTTGGCTAGAAGGTTTTTTAAGCCTCACCCATGTCCTGCCAAAGGAATTCTCTCCATTTCAAGAGAGTCTATAACCATACTCACAACACTTCTAAAAGGTAGGTTCTTTCTTATTAAGTCTTCAAAGCACCCCAAACCTTCCCATACTGACAGAGACTCACCTAAAACATTAATGGAAGTGCTCATGAACACTTCTCCAAGTCCAACGTTACAGCCCAAAAGCCTCATTAACTGTTAATGCTCACAAGAATCCACAGATCTGGCTTATCCTAGCAAATATTTTTCCCCTTTCCCCTACTCTTTTGCTTTAAGGATATGTCCTAACTCCACAAAATTTTACAGCAAGTATTTGAAACGTGAAAGAAAACACACACTCCATCCATCATGCACCACTACCCTAACTCTTCCTCTTTAAATTTAAAAACTTTAAATTTTTTAAATTTAAAATTTAAAAAAGAGTAAATCTTTACTCTGACATGATGCTTATGCAGCAAACAGCTACTGAGAAATGGGAACAACTGTTTGACTGGAAGTCACTACAATAAAACCACTATTGCACAGATTTAATTAACTACTGAAATTCACCTGGTTTTTGCTGGGTACTTTTGGAATTACTTTGGTTACGGTTCCTTCAAAATGTTCAATGCTGATATCTTCGAAAATGACAGTTCCTTGAGGCAGCAGTCTAACATCTGTTGCAACTTCTTTACCCTAAGAGCACAAAATCAGTCAAACACTCTAAGAGAAGACAGAAAGTAACAGACATTTCCCAATGAACCTCAATAAACCTCCTCCCTCCTTTTTTAAAGCTGGGGAAAGCAGAGAGCTGTGCAGTTATGCCCTAGGACCGTGGCTTCCGTTTTACTGAATTTCGTCTTACATTTCTGTCTTTGATTGTAAACTCCACATCATCACCAGGCTGTAAGGTTTCTAGGTCACCTTTAAATTCACTATAGTGAAAGAATATCTCCTTCACAACATCACCTCTCTCAATAAATCCAAAGGCTTCCTGTGAACAGAAAAAAGTATTTAATTGTCCATCATTGGAACATACCAGTAAATCATTTAACAGGTTCTGTTAAACACAAAATAGACTCTGAATCCCAGTAAAGCATTTCCCAGTGTACACAGCTGACTGCCACAATATATAAACAGAAATAAATGGAACTTTCTTTGTCAAGAAGGGCCTCAGTACCAAAGATGAGCTGTTTAAACCGTTTCACACAATTTACACCCACAGCTCAAACTGTTAACAGCTCTTAACAACTTAAATATTGCTTTGAACAGCAATATTTAATATCTTCAAAATAGCATTCAATTTTCAAATGAAACTTAGGATCACTTACTTTCATGGCACAGACTACTCCTTGACAGCGGGCTTGTTTCTTTTTTAATAGCATAATGTTACGAGCACTTACAGCACCAGTACTAGAGGGAAAAAACAACAGAGCCAACTGTAAACCCAAAACTGAAACAAAAATTAAAACTGTATTTCACACAATAGTTCTTGGAATAGGTATGAATTCTGCCTGACTACTAAAAATATGAAGCCAGAAAAGCAGTATCAACTTACTGTTTATTTGTATCAATTATAAAGTTTATTTTGTCTCCTGTTTCCAGCTGTACATTTCCTTCAACATCCTCTGGGGTGTAAGTCAGGTAAAATACTTCCTGTAAATTAACAATAACTAAAGTTACTCTATTTGCAGGATAGTTCTTTCACAGAAAGATTAACACAATTTTAATAACAGTATCTGCCTAATTTAGTGAGAAAATCAACAATAATAAACATGGCATGCAAAACATTCTTTTTCCATCGTGCTGTTTTGGTGAATCTGTAACAAGCAGCTCAAGGTGAAAGGTTTTGTACATGGCCATCTTTGGAGGCCAATTTCTGAACTTTAGAAGTTCAAGATAAGGATGCATGAACTTCATCAAGTTTAAATGAGAACACCTATTTGGCTCTAGGAAGTTCTCCACAGATATAAGCAAGCAAACTGTCTAAATATCATTATTTCTTGCAGTAATTACCAAAGCATGCTCTTTTTTTGGCCAAAAACCGCACAGTTTAGTGTGGTGTCAACTGTCTACATTAAATTGCCTTTTTTTTTTGTTTGTTTGGTTTTTTTTCTCATAGACCACAGTGATGGATCAGTGAAGAGTTCAAGTAAAATACGCAAGCTTTACCCCATTACGTTCGTAGCAAACACTCCCTGTTGGACTTTGACCCGGGGCAGCTGGAGATTTACTCTCTAAATTGTGAGGAACAGCACACACAACCTACCAGTCAAAAAAAAAAAAAAAAATCCATTGCTAGTCATTTCAGGAGTGGCATTGTTGAACACAAAATGAATCTCAGCATCCTCTACTACACACTCAGCAGGGAATGCCACACTGCAACTATTCAATCTCACAGAACACCTCTTGGCTCTAAGAAGTGTTTGGAGCCAAGTAAGAGCTCAAACTGAACCTCTGAAGTTTTACCAGAACACACTGAAATATATTTCAGTGTAACTATAATGTGGGTAGTTAATATCCATACTAAATGAACCCAGTTTTCTGTACTGGAGTAAAGGATGGAAATGATGCAGGCATAGAAAATAGGCACTAACTTGTCCATTTATTCGTTCTTCAGGTAATATTTCTGGCTTTATCTTCACCAATTTAATAGCAATGGGTTTTCCAGTTCGGCGATCAGAAGACACTTCGAACTCAACATCGTCTGCAAGACAGCCAAACATTGCAATGTTGTCAGAGTCCTGTTTGGGATTGGGGTTTTTTGACAAAAATCACTAAATGGCTGTGTTTAAGAATTCACTGCTGGTGGCCAAATACAACCAAGTAGAACTCGGGTGCTTTTGTCACCAAGGAAGGACACATGATCTGCAAATATTTTCTGGTTATTCTGCTTATTATCTCCTGTTGCTAATGAACTATTCTGGTGTAATTCCACACTAATTCCATCCCCCTGGCCTGCTCACCATACAGCAGACTACACACTGAAGTTCAGACAACACAACAAAGGTCTTGAAACAGTTTAGAAACTTCACTCTCACGGTAATTATCAGCATGAAGTTGCAGCCTCCTCATGCTGAAAAACATTTGGCCATCTTCAAACTAATTCTAAACAAAGAAATAGGGAGTAAATTCTCCCACAGTCTGAGTACTTGCCTCCATCTCAGCCAGACAAGTCTGACCTAACACTGCCCCTTTTCCTTTCCCACAACAGTCTATACCACAAGCTGCACAAAGCACTGGGAAAGGCTCCCACCAGGAGTGGCTGATTATTCCCTGTCAGTTCAACCCCAGAAACAGCAGCCACGAGATAAGAGCCTTTATGACAAGTGGAAGAGACTGATGTTGGTCCCAAAGCTCAGTTACCTCCTACTTTGAGCTCCTGCAGGTTGCCATTGTACTGGGAGCAGTGGAAGAAGAGCCGGGCCTGCCGTTCCGAGCACTGGATGAAGCCGTACGAGGTCAGCAGCTTCTCGATAACCCCGGTCTCGCGCAGCGCTGCCGAAGTACCATTGGGGTACCCGTTGTGTCCATTGTTGTGGAGCAGGTTTGGATCAAAGCTCATCTGGGTCACACAAAGCACAAGGAAAGAACAGAATCTGACATCAGTTTCTGTCCTCCACATCCCCATAACACAGTAACACAAAGAGCTTGTGTAAGTTACTGACACTTCTTAAAATGTGTTTGAAGTTTGACTCTGTTCTTAAAACAGAGTAAAAAACCACTAAAACAGCTTTTTTAACACAGCAAGTCTTAAAATTTATGCAGGCAACATATTTGTAAAACAAGTCAGAACTATAACAGCAAAACAAAGCTTGCTTAGAACAAAACAGACTCCTGGCATTTTTCACATTTTACACCTCAAATTACTCCCACATTCACTGGTTCATACCAGAGCCTGAAAATATCTGAAGTATCTGCTCTTCCAAATTAAACAGGTGATTAGGAAAATGCAACAGTTCTGAATCAACACAATTAGGTTCAAATCCCTGCATAGTTTCTCCCTAGTTTGTGTGTTCAGTCTTTCATACTAAAAATGGCATTAAGTAATTAAACAGTTTTGCATAGTTATGGAATTAATAACCAGAATTAAACTAACATTCCTGTGGCATAGAAGCTCAAGTGCTAGAAAGACACAGAAAATTTGAAAATGGCATTAAACTAAAGGTGTAATGAGCTGCTAAATTAACTGACATCCATGAAAACATTTTCTTTTATGGGGTGTTTTTTCTTTTTAAGTTACAGATTCACTCTTGAAACATTCCCAATCCCTTTACCAACTCACTGGCTTTTTGATGTACAAGTCTAATTTTTAAAGCAGGGCACTTGGACTTACAGGTTAGCAATTAAATCAGACAAAATGTATTAAACCCCACTAAACACTGCAGTTCAAGAGAGACAGCTGAAGCAACCCTCCTCCCTCCAAACAGTCAACATGCATCTTAAAATATACAGAATTATTTGTTAGTTTCCAGAGTATTTAATCTGGAAACAGAGTGAGACTGTATCTGTTCTCTGCTTTCTTGCTGCAACAAGCAGAGAGATTAAAAATTACTCAGCAATGTGTTTAGTTGAGATAAAAAACAACTGAGAAACTTGTAAAAGGGTCGTGTTTCTCACTCTAACACAGCCAGTGAGTTATTCAATGTATTAGAAGGCACAGCATTCTTATTCTGCTGTTTGACAATCAGTTTAAAAGTGATCAAAGAGCACCTAAAAACACCTGCTGTGAGGTTCTTGGGCAGAAATCTTTGGTCTTTGAGACTGACATTAAAAAAAATAAATTGGAAACTAGCAGACAAAGTAAAGACTGACAGAGTTTTGGCCTCCAAGAGGAGGAGGTCTTCTCCCCCCTTCTGGCTCAGATCCACATGGGGTAGACATAGCTGAAGAAAAACGCAAATAACAGAAGGTAGGGGAGTGCTCTGAGGGGGCAAAAGGATCCCAGGACACTGTGCTATGGTCCCCATCCCACAGCACTGGTCAGCACTTCCACAGAACAGTGTTACCACCCAAGGCTCTTTAAGAATTCAGTGAACTGCTAAATCTGCTGTGATATCATTTCTAGAACATGCACTGCTTATTTCCTTGCTCTACAGCTCACTTTTCTTTCCATTAAAAATTAGTAATAATCTCTTAATTTTAATCAATGTTGCCCTCTTAATCTTACCCTACCAACCTGCAATAAGTGGCATAAATCAATACCCTCAACATATACAAGATCACAAAATACTGACATGTCAGAAATAATGAATCAGAAACATGACCCCATTGGAGATGCAGAGAACTCCAGCCCATCCTGCTCCTCAAAGGCCTCTTGCCAACAAAGGCAGCCAGCTGAGTCTTGGAAACCTCCATGGACAGAGGTTCCACCACATTTCTGGGGTCATTTGCCCCAGCAAGATCTCCTTCCCCTCCTGTCCAGCCTAAGCTGTTCAAAGGACAAAAGCCACAGCAGTCACATCTTTATTATGCACTGGATTATGCTTAAAGGACACATTTTCTCTGAGTATCTAACAAAAAACCACTTGATAAAGCTGCTAGGATTTACTGACCAGTTCCTGTCAGCATCAGTCCAAGATCAGAACCCTCATCTTTTGAGGAAGGCAACCCCAGGACATTCCACACAAAAAAAGTGTCTTTGTGGGAACACAACAGCTGAAGAGTTTTAAGCCTTCCTAGAGTTTGAAATACTTTTCAAAAATAAACTGGTCCTGCAAGTAGGGTGACTGGGGGAAGGGAAAATGATATGTTATTATACCTTCTCCCAGGAGAATTACAGGCCAGGGCATTAACCCGTTCTGGAAGCTGGAATGAACCTGCCAAAGGCTTTTGTGAGTCACCAAATGGCCACTTCACCTCTGATGCAAGGGAAGCAACAGACACCCTGCCTCAAACGTGAACTAAAGGTACATCAGAGAGAGGAAATGACAAAAATCTAGCTTAAAATTTAGCTCAGAAGAGCCTCTCTTAGGGTTAGAAAGCCACACTGCTTCACCTGTTGCTCAGACTACCACTGCACGACATCTTTGAACAGCTTGAGTTTAAAGGAGCATTAGCAGCACAGACAACTCATCAGTCCTCTAAAGCCTGACAACTTCAGCTCAAAGATTCCTCAGGTGGCACCAAAATTTGCTGTGCAAAGATACTTCAGAGTAGCAGCAGTTGTTCCAGATAATTATCAAAGTCTTACATCTTATAACAGGAATATGAACTATTAACCTCACCAACAGAAATATTTAGAGGAAGAAAAAGAATACCTGGGCTGTAAGATTAAAGGGATTGGAACCACAAACCTACTGTTACTAGAAGAAAGAAACACCAGTAATCATTTCTTGAGGGTTATAAGTATTGTTAAACAGAACCAAACTGCAGGTACTACAAATTCATCACACTACTACTACACCAAGAGTCATGGAACCACTGAATGGTTTGGGTTGGAAGGGGCCTTAAAGCTCATCCAGTCCCACCCCTGCCATGGACAGGGACACCTCCCACTGTCCCAGGCTGCTCCAAGCCCTGTCCAGCCAGGCCTTGGACACTTCCAGGGATGGGGCAGCCACAGCTGCTCTGGGCAGCCTGTGCCAGGGCCTCCCTATTAAATGAATTTATTATCAAGAACTATTAAGAAAAACTAATCCACCCCACCTCCTTCTGCAAAACCTTAGTAAGAACCAAGTTTTAAAATACACATAGAATTCTTTCTCCACCATGTGCACCAACCTCGCAGTGATATTCAAATATTGCACTTTCAGTAGTATTTGCCGATTCTTCTGTTTCAGCACAAGTTTCTAAGGATGAAGACTGCTATTATTTAAAAAAGGGAACAAAAGGAAGAGAGACAAAAAGAGAAAGAAAAAGATAGCAAAAGAAGGTGATCTATCAAGCTCTAGAGAATACAAGTGCTGCTGCCCTGGGCAGTTTCACTACAGCACTGGAGAAAACAAAGACTACTATAGCAGCGTCGGGACGTGCTCTTTTGAAGCTGTTGAGTAGGCACAAACTTCTTGTTTCAGATCAAGCCTTGTATCTTCTTCAGTGTAAGTTGCCTCTTCTTTGGTCTTGAGTTGTTGTTACAATGTGGTATACTTAGATTCTTTTCCTGATCTGAACTTGAAGCAGCAGTTTCAGGTGGTAAATTCTGTTCTGTTCCACTTCATACTGGAGAAAGGAAAAAACACACAC
>JACBWW010000062.1:707440-722328 GCA_020086605.1 Lanius collurio | reverse complement strand
GGGCGGGGCCGTGGGCGGGGCGGGGGCTGCTCCAGCCGTACCCGGGGAAAGCTCGAAGCCGTGGAGCTTTCGTTGGTTTTGGGGTGTTTCGGGGGTGTTTCGGGGCGAGGGGACACCGCCCTCCCCCGGCACACGGCGTTCCAAAACCCCCTGCCCCAGGTCGGTGTGCCCCCCTCCCACGAGCCATTCCCGGCGGTGCCGCCTGTCCGAGCCCCCCGTGCCCCCGGAGCGCCGGGCTCGGCCGCAGCGCCTCGGCCCCACAACGATCGGGGGAGCCCGGGACAAGGCCGGCTCCGAGCGGGCGCTGCTCGGCACAGGCTGTTTGCGGAGGGCCGGCGGCCCTGACCCCGGGTCCCGCTTATCTCTGCGGCTGCTCCCTCACAGCGTGATCAATCCCGGCTGGGATCTGCGGGGCTCCCGTCTTATCTGATACTGCTGTTTGTCCCTTCCAACAGTAAACATCCGCCACTCAAAATAACAAGCTGTGCAATGCTGACTCGCTGCTTTGATTCTTATTTGCTAACTGAAGCTACCGTTGGTGATCTGGGGTGTCCTTGAGGCTTTGTGCCACACAGCTTTGTTCAATAGCACCGACTTCATTAACAATGTTTTCAATAATAATATTTTAGCAGGACTCCCTTTGACTTAAATCATCTTTCAAGTTTAAATACCCATTCATACAGACACATGAGAAATATCTAGGATGCTTTATCAGATGAAGGTTCTTTATGATCCCAGAGATAATCAAGCCTGGAGCAGAAGTGCTGAATGAGATAATTTTATAAAAGCAACAGTCTCAAAACATGCACACAATGAAAGAGAGAACAGAGTAAGCAGCTGCAGTTGGAATATTTCATCAGAATGAGATTAATTAGTAAAGTATGAGAGCTATTCTGCAAATTTGGGAAATGTAATCATTCCACTAGTGTGGAAATAATAATCCAAACCATGCTTATAGCATATTTCCTGGTCCTTCCCTATTTTTCATCTTATTAGAGAATACTAGAAAGTTAAGACAGATTATCAGAATTCCTTTTTCCTAATGGGCAAGTCATGAACATTTGGAAAACTGGCAAATACTGCCGTGTGGACCATCCTGGTTATGGAGCAAGTTGGGTAAAGATTGCCCTCGCCCAAAATGGACACATCATCCCTAAGCAGTAACCAGGGCTCGTTTCCCCTGTCCTGCTCTCACATCCTCACATGACCCCTCGTGTGCAGTTCAGCACCTGCTGCTGCTTCCCTCTGCTCCCATGGCCAGCTCCGTGCCTGCCTCCAAAGCCTCTCCCAGAGCACCCATTTCCACAGAGCCTCTGGGCAGCCTCACACAGCAGGCCTGACACAGCTCCATGGTCTCTGTGCCAGCGTTGTCTTCCCCTTTTTCACTTTATCCAGCACAGGGACTTCTGAGAAATCCAACTTGCAGTCCCTGAGGTTCCACTTAATTCTGGCACTCAATGAGCCGTTCAGAGATGTGGCACTGGGAATTCCAGTTCACACCCATAGGAAAGCAGCTGAAGGAACCCATGGTCTGGGCAGCATGAAGGATCCTTTAACCTCTGCAGGAGCTGCACCAGGATGTGAGTCTGAACTGCTGGCCTGTTCTGTTCTTGTGTTTATAATTCTGATTTAAAACTCCCAGGTGTCAGAGGTGCCATTCTGGCCTTCCATGCCAACAGGGACAAGCAGGGGTAGGTGAGGGCCAGCACTGCTTTACCAGACTGGCATTTCAGGATCCCTTTATTTCCTCTGTGGCATTCTGGCTTCTAGGAATAAAATTGCAGAATGAGGGAGATGAGAGTCTATGAAATCACTGCCACACTGCACTCAGCCCGTGCTCCCACTCAGAGCTGGGGCTCAGCCCCTCTCCAGCAGATCTTCTCACACAGAATCATTTGTCCAGCTCCAAGGGACAGCAGAGTGAGTTCCTGTGGCGCCAGGACACAGAGTGGATCCCAGTAGGACAAAGCTCCTTGGTTTAAATGCTGGGAATGCTTGTCACCAAAACTTTGAGTGTGTAGCAACAGAGCTTAAACAAATCAACAGATGAGCATTTCTGAGTAGTGGTGCCTTATATTTCCTTTGGCTTATCACATAAATTCTGTGTAAACTAAAGAGAATGTATAAATTTGGCCTCTCAAACTTTTTAGTGTTTAACTTCAATTCGATTAAACACTTATGTGTGTGTACAAAGTGAAAAATGAGGTTACAAGAGGTTAATGCTTTAATGCTTTTAATAACTCTTAACCACATGGCTGTATTTTGTCAAACAGAACATGGGGTTGTTGTAGCAGGAGGAGTGAAGGCTTGATAGCAGAGTACTGGGACACTCAGAACAACAATGCTGCTGCAGAGTCCAAACTGCTTCCAAGCCATCTTTGGAAAATCAGAAATAGTATTTTTGTGGTAGGATAAATACATAACAGTTCTGAGTACAGCTGAGGAGGTTCCTGTTAACAGTAGGAAAATCATGAGGAAAAGAAATCTGGATGGACCAAAAGTGAACAAAGTTGCTCAGGGGGCCGTAGCACCTCCCCTGTGGATACAGGCTGAGGGAGCTGGGGCTGTTCAGCCTGGAGAAGAGAAGGTTGTGTGGAGACCTCAGAGCCCCTTCCAGAATCTGAAGGGGCTGATAAAGAAGCTGGAAGGGGCTGTTCATCAGGAGCTGGAGTGACAGGACAAGGAGAAATGGGTTCAAGCCAAAAGAGCGGAAATTTAGGTTATACATATGGAAGAAATTGTTCCCTGTGAGGGTGGGGAGGTGCTGGAATGGATTTCCCAGAGAAGCTGTGGCTGCCCCATCCCTGGGAGTGTCCAAGGCCAGGTTGGACAGGGCTTGGAGTAACCTGGGTTAGTGGAAAGTCCCTGTCGATGGCAGGGGGGGGAACGAGATGGGATTTAAGGTCCCCTTTGCACCCAAACCATTCTGGGGTTCTATGAACAGATCAGTATCAAATGGCAGCCTCTTGACAGATTGAGTGACAGATAGATATTGGAAGTAGAGAAGAGAATAAAGGGCAAATTTCTAGGGTACTTCTTGGATTTTCAGTAAAATTATATGAATTGTAAGTGTGGTCAGCACAGGTAGAAACATTGTGGCTAAGTGTCTGAAAGCACAAGTCTCCCATAGTGATGCAGCAGGCACAGGTTTTTAAAAGTGGAATGTGACAATTCTCATTTCCATTACAAGTCCTTCCTTCAAAACCCAACTATTTCAGCAGCTACAGCTGTTTAAAAAGCAAAGCAGCCCCCTCTCACACCACACCCCCCAAAACTTTCTGACTGCTGGCTTTGAAAATCAAGTGATGGTGTTAAGACAATCACCAGCTACTGTCACAATTTCACTGGTATCACCCTCAACAAAAGTGTAGCACGGAGACTCATGGGCCAGGAGCCCAAATGAATCCTCCTCTTGCACTTCCCAGCCCATACTTTGAGGTAGATTAACATAGCATAAAACAGAGTTGTCTTGTGACAAAAGCTATTACCAAGGAACTCAGTCTTGTTGTTCATCCTAATTATCCTGCTTTGATAAATCTTGAGGAGTCACCCACTGCACCACAGCACTCACATTTATGAGTCTAATATTCTTTCTACTACTAAAACAAATGTCCTCAAGATGGAATCCAGGCTGGAAAAAAGGAAAAACATTATCATTGATAAATGGATACATCCAGTTAGTTCAGTCTCTCAGCAGCAAGACCACTGCTGATAAAATGCTGAGCAAGGGATTCCACAATAATTATTTTGTAATGCTTAATAAAGAATGTCAAGATCTGCTTTATGGAAATCAGGTCCAAGACTTGTCTTCCCTTTGCTGTACCTACAAAGTACAGTCACTTCAGTGCCCAGTTATGAGTATTCTTTATGACCTACCAGCTCTTGAGATTGTAATCAAGCTTAATTGATAGCTTTGCTTTCTTCCACCAAGTGCCTTGCTAGAGCATTTTATTAACAAATCTTGGTCTTCCAGCCAAGGGGAAACATATTTGGCAGAGGGTATGGAAAGATGGAGGTGTCAGGGTACCCAGGAATTTTGTGAAGGTTGAATGGATGGGCTTATTGTACCTACTCTGCCTTCAGGCACTGCAGATGAAGCTTAAGAGAATGAAGAGAAGGAACAGTAACATTTTGTGGGCCTGCCCTGAGATTTTCAGGTGAGTTTAAGGCAGTTTGTCTCTTGCATTGAAATTTGACATAATCTTTAGTTCTTCAAGAGTTGCCTTACAAGCCTGTAAGAAAAGGCAAGGTGAAACTATCCAACAACTTCATGATTAAGAAAAAAATCAGTCTTAAAAAGATCAAAATTGTTTTTTCTGTCTGGTCTGATATTTCATCTTTTAATCCTGGAAAAGCATTTAAGAACTTAACAAGAACTTCCATCTTTCGAGTTATTTCTCATCTGATTTTATCATGAGGCTTTGTCTGATACATTTGATGCAAAACAAAGAGTATTTCTATTATCTCACAGTAATGAACACTTCTCTGCAGTGCTAAATGGGAGCTGTTCACTGTGCAAGGTAGAATCAGGCAAAATCAGTACTCACAGGGCTTTGTGCTGTTTCTCACCCAGGACTGAGAGGTTCATCCACACACAATCCCAACAATGTCAGCATTCCTGCACCTTTGGAAGATCCACAAACATTCCAGAAGAGAGAGGGAACAGAAAATTTGCTGTTTTTTCATGAGTTCCTCAACAAATTGGAAAGGAAATCTAAGCTCTTAGAAAACAAAACTTTTGGTAGGGATGTGTCTGCCAGTGTATTTTATGCATCTAAAACATTTTATTTCTCTGACACAAAAATAGGTAAAGATTAAGTTAGATCACTTTGGTATGTGATCTGTATTGTTAATACTCAGCTGTTTTTAATATTGCTCAGAATAGTTTACCAACAGGAGAGATTTAATCCTCTAATGAAATAATCTATATTTTAATATAACCTTTAACTCATATAGAACAACAATTACTGTAATTAGCAATTAGTTTTCTGAGGGCTTTAGTAGTTTAGTATTTGACTCTTGCTTTCATCATTTAATGATTTACAGTAATGAGCTGGAACATCAGTATTTTGTACTGAAATGGCCAAAATAGTTGTCCAGGCATCTTTGCCCTCATGTGACAGATCTCAGATGGCTGGGGGAGAAGTTAGCCAAGAGCAATAGACAATGCCATCACTTCTGTTTCAGTTCTACTGAAAAACAACAACAAAGTGGCTGCCGTGCCTTGCAGTCAGGGCTCAGTAGCTCTTGGAGGGCTGTTACTTTGCTGAGATTCTGCCCTTTGTTTGAGTTTTGTTTGACAAATGCTTTATAAATGAGCAGAAGAGGTGGTTTATGTTTCATTAATGAGGCTGATAGTGGTTAATTACTGAAGTTACGTAAACAATCCAATACCAGATCAAGCCAAACGGGTCATTTATGTAGAGAAGATGCAGCTGGAGTAGATACGATTTCCTTTAACTATTCGGATACCAAACCAGCCACAGAAAGCTGGAATCTCCAGTCCAGATGAACAAAGAATTGTGCTGACCTTGAAAATGGATTCTCTCAGCAGGTATCCATCCAGGGTAGCTCTTCCTTCATCTCCAGCTCCCTCACTCATCACCCTTGGTGCCAGCTGCCCAACCTCCACGGAGATTTGACTGCCCAGAGCTCCCAGTTAGCACTGGTGGCAGTGAGGCTGCACAAGCACTGCTGCAGTGTCCAGGTCAGGCTGCTGGCACCAGATCTGCTTGTTTTCTGTGGAAAACACGTGTGTCCCTTTTTCCCCACTTCAGTGCCACTTCTGGATGTTGGCTCATGGCACGAACTTGTTCAGCTCCTATTTTCAGGCCATATCTATGAGTGACACTTTGTTTACTCACTGCTAGTAAAGCAAGCTTGGAGTCTGGGATTATTTCCTTTGCCACTGAAGTGGCTCTGGGCATGTTACTGACCTGAGACTTCATCAGTGTTTTACAAAATTGATGTATGTATAGAAAAATAACAGAAAGCAGAGCTGGAAGAGAGCTTAAAAGTCCTTTACAAAAAGTCCTATTTACAAACCAAAATAACTCAGAGAAAACAATTCTTAAGTTCTATCTGGTTGCCCAAACTGATCTTCAAAACAGCCAGCGGAGAAGATTGTACAAGGAACTCGCTCCAGGGCTATTTTTACCACAGTAATTGCTTTCTCTAGTTTGTAATTTAAATCTCCCTTACTCCCAAATAACCTTTCTGGTTTTTGATTATTTACAAGCATGGAAAAGAGTTTATTTTCCTCTTCCTTGCAGCAGTATTTTAGGTGACTCAAGTGTGCCCTCAAGTCTCCCATTTTTGTCATGCTAAGCTTTGAATAGGAACAGTGATTTGTTAAAATAATGTAAATATCTGTATTTACATAAACATACATATTTAGCCAGTCACCTGGTCTGAATCACTGTATGATTATGCAAAATAATTTTATTACTACAGTGGGGGAGTTAGAGTAATTAACCTTGGGCTAATACTTAATTACTGCAATTCATTTCTACTACTACTAGGTTTTACATAGTTATTTTATAAACTTATTTACATATTGATTTTAGAAACTGAATTTACCCTGAATCCAGCAGGCTTTACAAGCTGAGTAGAATGGGGATTTGATGCCTTTTTAAAACCTGGGCTTCAGGCTTAAGCTCCCTGGAGTGAACAGGGTCTAAATACCCACATCCTACAGCTAATTTGAGCAGTTTATCAGTAAAATGGCTTCTATCAGGAAAAAAATGCTAAAAATAAAAGTCAGTAGCATTTAAAAGATAACCACAATATTTCACAAACCTCTGCTTATTTTTCCAACTTTCATGAGAAAGGCTGGATGAAAAAGCCAATGGGATATTGTGAGATACTGCTGTTAAAAAAAATATTTGTTTTATCAATTCTAAAACCTTCAGTTTTACTATAGAAGTTTTTTGACAACTTGGCAAGTTTCTGTATGAGGCTGTTTTTACCAGAAAGACAAGTGCTGATCATAATTAAGCTTACAACATCATTATCTTTGTCTCTACTGCATAATCACTGCATTCCAGCCCCCCCTCACCACATGTGATCAATGCAGGACATCTGAAAACTTAGAAAACCCTATAAAATATGCTCAAGTAACATTTATCAGTCAATGTTGTTTGTTCTTGAAAGATTCAACCACTCCACTCCAAAGACAGATCCCTACATGGCAGCCTCAGGGGCTACTCTTCTCTGGAGCCCATGGAATATAAATATGGCCCTCCTCTGAAGGGTGGTCTCAGTTTTCTGTGTACCCATGAAAACCTACTGTCCCAAAAGACTCTTTTTAAGTTACTTTGCTGTAAGATACCCAACAGGAAATTATATTTTCCTTTTCCCATCTGATTCCATGCAGTGTCCAATAGATCCAGTTTTTCAGGTGAATGGAGAACTGATGTCACACAGAAGGCAGGTGAGCTCCACCTGGAGTGAGGAGATTTGCAGCCTGCTGGGAACACTGGAACAGCACAATACTTAACAAGAAAATTCCCTATCCAAAAGGTCACAATGAACACATCAAATTGCAATACTAATTTATTAGAAGTTATTAATAATGGAAATATTTGGGGTTTTAAGAATGAAATTTTGCTGGGTTAACAGCAATATGAACTGAAGTTTACTGAATATATCAATGAACTTAATGTGAGCCTGGTGTGTGCTGCATCACCACAGGGATGTCCAGATCAGAACACAGAGGACAAGGTGAGTGGTCCGTGTTTGGAGGCCCTGGCCTAATCCAGCCTTTCCAAATTAAATTATTATGTCACGTAAAAACCTCCAGACAATTCTACTGCCATATTTTCCCTGCTTGGGAATCGAACATTTTCCATCACCACCCCAGACACGTCAAGGTGAAGCAATCAAAGTGGGAGAATTTTGAATTCTAACAAGAAAGCAGACTGTTTGTGCTGGGCCAGGGAGGACTCTGGGAAGCGGTGACGGGAGGGTCCCCATAGCCCGTGTCCCTGATGACCCAGTTCTGGTGTGATTTATGTGGGCTCGCAGCTGCCCTTGCTCCGACCCCAGAGGAGCTGTGTGGGAAGTTGGTGTCTCGGAGCCGCAGCGTTGCTCTGCCGAGTGTCTGCAGCCCGGGGTGTGCACACAAACTGATAAATAGGAAAGGCCTGCCTCGCTCCAGCTGGAGCAGAGCTGGGCCAGCGCTGCAGCCCGCCGGACTCCGTGCTGCCAGAGAGGAGCTCCCTGCAACCACCGTGAGTATTTCATTTCCTTCTCTGCATGCTCTGGGGTTATAAATTGCTGCTCAAGCCATACATCGATTTACCATGTGAAAATATTCCAGGCACTGGGCTTTTTTTCTTTTTTACCTCCTTTTTTCTTCTTTTTTTGTAATCATCTGACTAAATGAAAACAGAAAACAGGCAGTTTTAAATTTGGTATTCTACTGCCAAGGATTTGTTCCAATAGAATTTCATTTGACACACAGAGTGAAGAAAAACAACTTTTAAATTCAATTATTTGTTTCTCTTCCCAAAAGTACCCAGAAATCTTTGAGTTTCAAACAATCTCTAACCTCTTATTTTACGATGTATAAAAATTATGCCTTTGAAATAATTATTCACTGAGTAACAATTCCAAAGGAAAATTTCAAGATAATTGCAACACAGTCCATTAGTGAAACAGGCCAGTTCCTATTATGGTTATCACACGACCAGGAAGGAACACATTTAATAAGAAGAAAAGTGGAATTTCTTCAAAGAGCAGCTTTGGGGAGCTTCTTGGCACATTAAAACCAAGAGGAACAGAAAAACTCTCAATGATGCATTTAAGCTGCATACAGGATCAATCAAGTGATCCTACAATTTCCCCTGCAAAATCATTCTTTAATTAAGCAGTGATTACTGAATTGCTTGAGTGAAATTGAATAGATCAGCTGACATCACACCTACTTGGCACTGATTATGCTCAGTTACTTTTTTTTTTTTCAGTTTTTGGTTAAAATTTTTGCAAATTAAAAAAAAAAATCAGCTTTTCCTTCCAAAGCAAAGCACAGTGATTAAGCCCAAGCCTGAAACGTGCTCTGAGTTCCACTACGTGACTGTCAATGTGCCCCAAGGTGTGCTAGATGGTGAAGACCTTCAGCTCGAGTTCCTAAAATTCCCTGTAAACAAAAAATTTCCCCATGACTCAACTGTCAAAATATTTACGATAGCAGCTAAAGCACTGTCAGTACCGACCTCTGCAAGGGCTCCCTGTGTCCCTGCTCCATGAAGGATGTTTTGTATCCCAATAAATTTGATAAGTTGATGATATGTTGCTTTGTGATATGGGGTTTTATAGCAATAAAAATGATAAACCCCACATCTTTCACCATAAATAGCAATAAATAGAGGTACAGTTCAGATTCTAGTCTGAATCTCTACATTCTATTTATGGTTCTACTTTACTTTTATCAATCAATGGCTTTTTTTTCTTTATTGGATTCCATTTTTGATAAATTGTCAGGTCTGTCAGTTGGGATTAAGAATTAAATTTCTGCATTAGATGGATAACCAAGCCCTTGAATCAACATGTTCTGGTTTATACTGAACATTTGTAGTTCAGAAGATGAGGACTGGCAAAACTAAGCCTATAAAAGCACAACATTTTCAAACGTGCTTAAGCCAACTTGAGTGTAGGTTGCCGCTTCCAAAAAACACCATTCTCCCCACCTGGTCAGGATTTCACTGTGAAAATGCCCAGTGAAAGAAGGAAAAGCAGGAACAGTGTGTGCTTTATGCAGATGACATTTTCTGTCAGCTCTCTCTGTGTTGTGTGAGGACTGAAGACTCCCACCCTATGTGTGTTTCTGCTTGGGATGCTACAAAATAAGTAATTAAAAAATTCTTTTTTTTGTTTCCAGTTATTTCCACTTTTTTGGCTAAAGACCTTTATGCATCATCTCTGGGAATGTATTTAGATTTTTGCTTCTTTTTAAAGCACTCAGGCACAAACGTCTGGTTATATCAGGAACAGATAAAAAAGAGAAAAATGGGCACGAAACATTTTGGTTTGGGAATGGCATAGCTGCAACTGCCCCAAACATCCAAACCTGTTGCTCCAATCTTATTTCAGCTTCATCCCAGTTCCTGTTTTGGACATTACCCCTGGGCATGTCTGGTAACTTCTGTCAGCAGCTTCACTGTGCTGGGGATGTGCAGAACTCCCTTGCCTGGCACAGGATTGATGAGCATCTGTGTGGGCTGGGGAAATGTCCTGCAGGTCATGGTTCAGCCCCATGAGGTGTGAGGGGTTTGGGATGGCACCAGAACCCTGGGGAGAGCAGCACATGGATCATGGAATCCCAGGGACTGCTGCAGTTGGGAGGAGGCCTCCCTGCTGCTGCCTCACTCACCAGGGCTGAGGCAAAGGTTGGAACACACAACTCTCACAGTCCCCCATAAATAATCAAAACTTGCCTGGCCTAGGAAATGAAGTTCCTTCCTTACTTATCTTATTCTCTTCTTTCATTTTTTTTTTCTTTTTTTGCTAAAGCTTGTCAATACTAAATTCTCAAATGTCAGAAAATGAAACTCTTAATGTTCACACGTAAGTCTCATTCTAAGACAGTGCAGCATTCCTCAGGTAACCACTGGATTTACTGTTCAAGCTGTTCTAGCATCCTCTTAATTTAAGATTTCAGTTTACATAGTCTCAGTCTAAGATGGAAATTTTGTAATTGCACCTTGTGACTGTTATTGGCCATAAAAATCAGTAAGAAAGGCTAAATGCTTTCTCATACAATATCTAAGCTGAGGAAACTCTGCCTAAGGAAAATCTGCTTCCAAGATTTAGAAAGTTTAAGCAATTGACCACCTTACATTTGGTACTTCATACTCCCAATATTCTGTTTTTTCAGACTGGATCAGTGTAATTTTTTAATTTTTTTTTTTATCTACTACTCAATTATGACTTTTATTTAAAGACTCCACTGGAATTCAGAAGCACATTTCTTCAGCAAACACACATTTTTGGGAAAAAATGTAGACTTTGCCCAGGCCAGATTGATCTAACTGATAAGACCTCATGATTCAGTGACTCATTTTGCTCTCAAACAAATATTTACTAGCAGAGATAACAAACCCCCAGCATTCCAGCCTCAACTGCATCCTTTCACCTTCTGCTGACAACACAAAGCGAAAGTGGTCAGCCCCAAACTCTGTCCAGTTTGGGGGAAGAGATGTGTGTTCTTTCCAGTTGGGACATCAGATTCCCTGGGGTGATCCAGTGATTATCCCAGCTGCAGCAAGGTACAGGTACAGCACAAACTCCACCTTCTGAGTCCTTCAGGGAAGGTGTTTAAACCCAGTTTGCTGTAATTCTGCAGAGAATCCCACTGCAGAACATGAGTTGGATTTGCTGTTTTTGCCAAATTCGTCCATGCCTTTTTCAGCTTTTTTATCCTTTCTGTCTGCTCAGGGAAAGCCTGTGAGTGGTTCCTGGGCAAATTGTCTCTTACAGCCCTTGCTCAGTGGGCATCAGGCTCAGCAAAGGTTGAACCCATGGCACATCCCACACATGCAAAGGGACACAGGGGCAAGAAAAATATTCCCACCTACTCCTTTAATGGCTACTCTGTCACCTCTCAATTCTAAGCACTTCCAGAGGTTTGCTATAGGTATGTAAACTCAAACCTAGCTTGTGCCACTGTCCATACTGAGTTTTTTTTTCTAAAACTCTTTTAAGAGATTTTAGAGCACACATTTTCAGAACCTCTCTCTAAATTTGAATTTATAATTCAAATTACTGAGAAATGAGGTGAGTTTTGAACTCCAAGCACAGCAGCTCTTCTCACTGTGTCACTGTGAGCTCTCAGAGCACTTTGTTACTGGGAATGTCAGCGAATCCAGCCAGGAGCCCAGGCTCCTTCAATGACCAAGGGACAGTGAAAGGCTCTTTAGAGGCAGCACATCCTATAGGAAATCAATATTTTTGGTCTTCACTGCATACTTTACACCATTAAAAGAACACAGGAAGTATAATTCAGGCAGTACTTAAGCAAAGTTGACTTTTACTGCATAAATGAGTACTTACATGACGAAAAACAGATATTCCATGCTGGCCTTTCCAGGCTATTTTCCTTGCTTCAACTCTGCATAAAAAGTGAATGAAGTAAACTCATTAAAAGCCCATCTTTGTGCACAAACAGGACAGTCTCATGTGCACACTAGAGCAAATGCTCTAATTCATGCTCAAAGCAAGTTTATTCTATCCAGTGAAGCTCCTTTTAACCTTCCCCAAAGTAGAGAATTTACCACTGATTAGTCCAATTCCCTCACATGGTTTTGTGTACAACTCAGAGCAAAACATTTCTAATTATAACTTGGAAATTTAGGAAAGAGTTTTATCCTGAATCTGTAATATCAGGACACTCAAACATTT
Organism: Lanius collurio; assembly: GCA_020086605.1. Classification (NCBI taxonomy): domain Eukaryota; kingdom Metazoa; phylum Chordata; class Aves; order Passeriformes; family Laniidae; genus Lanius; species Lanius collurio. Next base: position 709,929 of record JACBWW010000062.1, on the reverse strand, counting down.
TGTAGCCTCATTGAGGGTGTTATGTGACTTCACACAGACATCTGATTTTCTTACGATCTGAAAACTCTCCCATATTCTGGAGTTTTCTGGTTTTAGCTCTAACCCTACCCAGCAATTCTTCCCCATGGGATGTTTCTCTTCCTTCCCCCTTTCTCCAGGTTGCCATTTAAAGGCTGACCCCCAGCAGGGTGGATGAAGCAGTGCAGCTGGGAGCAGAACATGGCCAACACGTTTGTCACCGTCCCCGACGGGTACGGCCTCCCCGAGCCCATCCAGTACTACGGTGAGGAAAGCGAGTTTTGTACTCTGGAAATACAGGAAAATGAACACCTGTGGGAATTTCTTTTCTTTCCCCTTCATTTTAATTGATCTTTAAAGCCCTTGAAAGCTCTTATCAAGCTCGTACTGAAAGTGTATTGAAATCTATAACTGTGTGCTCGTACAGGCTTTTGAGCACAATGTCATTATTCTGACTGAGCATTCCATAAAAACATTCCCAGTGCTGTCTCCCTCTGACTTGCATGGAGAAGACAGGTTTTATTACAATATTCCAGGTACATTATAAATAGGTAATGCCTGTTCTATATATTATGTAACTATAATTGCAATAACTAATTTGATTCTGGAAGACTAAAGGCAGGACTCAAAGCCCACTAAAAGGAAAAAATAACCTCCAAACTGTTTTAAAAAATATTTCCAATTTGTTTTTATAGAGATTTTAATAATCCCAAGGGAAGAATGAAACATGATGCGTGTTGCACAGGCTTTCTTTGGTATAGCTGTGTGTATTTAAGGGAGGCTGGATAAAATTAAAACTCAACAGACAGAAAGGCAGGAAGAAACTCTCTTTGTAATCCTGTACCTACGTTTTACTAAACTAAATTCTCGTAACTATAAAGACACAAGTGGGAAAATACTAAACATAACAAGTCTCTGCTTTTTAGTCCTCTGAAGTTCAACTTTAAGACTCCTGTCACTGTAATTTTTAGTACTCTCTAATATCTACACCATTTTTCTCAGACCCTTGTGCAACATTTTCAAAACGATGCCTGAGATACTTATCAGAAAGAAATGCTTCACTCATTAAAAAAATCACTTATGGAAGATATTTGACTGTAGTCCGGGTGACCAATAAAAAACAAAACTCAAGAGTAAGACCTGAAGGCTGCTGTGCCATCAGATGACAAGTGGTATTCAATTATCTGCTAACACTAATCCAGTGGCACCCACATGATATCGCTAAAACCGTTACTGGGCCATTTTTGCTACATTTAAGATTTCACTTAAGAACATTACAGGTGGCACATTTAAACAGAATGTGTTAGATTTCCCCTCTGAAAATGTGTTCCTCTAATATTTATGTTACTAAATCTATGAAACATTTCTAAACTGTGGAGCAGCTGATGTCGAGCTATTCTCCAGGCTTTTATTCCACTTTTGATTTCCCCCGTGACAGATGTTTTACCAGAGCACATCAACTACCAGCTGCAGGACCCGGATTTCCAGGCAGCCCCTTACTGCCAGTACTCAGCAGTGCCAGTTCCAGCCCTGCAGTCGCAGCCTGCCCCAAACCCATACGGCTCCTACAGCCTGGACCCCCCGTACAGCGACGGGCCCTGCGTCGGCAGCAGCTGCGAGCTCAGCAAAGGGCCCTTCCTGGCTCCCCTCGGGGAGGAGGGCGGGTACCAGGGGCTGAAAAGGCCCCGGTTAAACCACTCGGTGAGGCTGAAGGGGCAGGAGGAGCTGTGTGTGGTGTGTGGGGACAAAGCCTCGGGGTACCACTACAATGCACTGACCTGCGAAGGCTGCAAAGGTGAGCCAGGACACGGGGCCTCAGGGCAACCTTCCACACTGAGGCAAACAGAGTTGGCTGGGTTTGTGCTGGCGTTTCTACAGTGGCTTTTAATTTATCTAATGAACCCCTTATCTACACGCTTACTCCAGATTCACATTTTTATATCATTCTTTGAAGAACTATTTTCACAGTCTGTATTTAATATGAGAACTTTAAGCATGGCATTTTTGCATTGATGACTTGCTACAGTAGTGTCATTGTAAGCAGGTGCTGGTTTCCCCATGAAATTTAGAGATTTACACCAGCGTTATTAATTTTACTTAGTATTAAAATTGAATAAAAGCAAGTAGTAATTACTTGCTAATTTTATTTTAACTTGTTTGTATGGGAGCTGTCTCATAAGGGCCAGCTCTGGTCTTTGCTTCCTTTGACCAGGCACAAGACTCAAGAGAGCAGCTGGAGCTGTGCCAGGGAGGGTCAGGTTGGATATCAGGGAAAGGTTTTTCTCCCAGAGGGTGCTGGCACTGCCCAGGTTCCCCAGGGAATGGGCACAGCCCCGAGGCTGCCAGAGCTCCAGGAGTGTTTGGACAGCGCTGCCAGGGGTGCTCAGGGTGGGGTTGTTGGGGGGTCTGTGCAGGGCTGGGAGTTGGACTGGATGATCTTTGTGGGTCCCTTCCAGCTCAGGGTATTCTAT